>JAEKOY010000079.1:0-50000 GCA_021234595.1 Delia radicum | reverse complement strand
TACTGCCACAGTTTAATTGAAATTTTACAATTAAACTGTTTTTTGATTTCAAAATCACTTTCCATTAAAAGTTTTATAAAATATATTAAATGTTTAATTGAAAATTAAGTTGGTGGACACAAAATTTCGTTGTGGACACAAATTTTAAAACCCGTAATAATAGTAAATTGACAAAAATCACCTGAATTCAAAAAAATTTCCAAAATTAAATAAAAAACGCTTAAATTGAAAAAAAATTTACAAATTTATAAAAATCACCAAAATTAAGTTAAGAAGTTAAAGAAAAATGGTTCCGATATACGGTTTTTTATTTTGGCGTTTTTAATTGTGGACGCTGTGGTGTAATGGTTAGAGCGTTGGACTATTACACAGATGGTCCCGGGTTCGATTCCCGGTGACGACAACATCAATTTAGAAAAGTAATATGTATGAGTTTTCTATCACTTATATGTATCGCTTCGCCCACCTTCGGTGTTCCCATGTCATTTAACCCCACCGAAGTAAAATAATGAATCAGGGCTATGAAACAAAAAGCTTCAATAAATTCGCCAACTCTACATCAGGTGGCGAGCAACAACTGTTCTAAGACTTATCTACTCGCGCAATTACAGTGTTGCTATGTTTGAAGCCCTTCATCTTCCACCACCTTTCATCTCTCCACTATCCCCTTTCCAAAGAAAGCAACACATTAATTAATAGAAAGAATTTTTCTGAGTGTTGCTTCTCTTAAAAAAAAAAAAAATTAAAGATATTTTTTAAATTTTAGCGTTTAATTGAATATAGACGTATTTTTCATTTTGCAGATTTTTTCTCATTTTGGACATTTGTTCAAATAATCGATTTTTTAATTTGTTACACCTTTTAACGATTTTATTTAAATTCTGTTAATTTTTTTCAACTTTGACAATTTTTGAAATGTGGTTAATTTGTCTTTTTTTTAATTTTGGTTAATTTAACAATTTTTTCCAAAATTTTTGCCATTTTTTTTTTTTTTTCAATATGAAAAATTTTTAACTTTGGCGTTTTTTACCATTTTTAATTAAAGTTTTCATATTATCTACTAAAAATTTGTTTGAAATTAAAAACAATATGCCATTAAATTCTTAATTGTTATGATTAATATTTTAATTGAAACTAAATCAATTAAATAGTTACAAATTATTTTATTTGATACAAAAATTTTCCCTTTTTTCAATTTTTTCAAGTTTAATTTTTTAAATTTTTGCGATGTGTTTTTTTTTTTTAATTTGAGCGATTTGTTTTTTAATTGTGGTGATTGATTAATTTTTTTTTTTTTTAATTATCGCAATTTCTTTTTTTTTTCCCTAATTTTAGCGATTTTGATGATTTTTTTCCCCAAATTTTTTGTAATTTTTTTTTCAAATTTTAAAAATTTTTAATGTGTTCGATTTTTTTAAATTTTAGCAATTTTTTTCCAAATTTGAATTAAAGTTTAAATAGCATCTACTTAAAGTTTGTTTGAAACTAAAAAAATATTCAATTAAATTTGTAACAGATATGATAAAAATCTTAATTGAAACTGAATCAATTAAAAACCCAGCAAAACCACATATTGCCAAATCATGGGTAAAGTAATGTATCGCCATAGTGCTTCATGCATTACTTTACACGTTACTTCACTGATGAATTTTACAGGCGATGAGCCTCAAAGTAACTCATTACTTTGTAGGGGGTAAAGTGACTGGTTACTTATATGGTTACATGGTGGGAAAAAGTAATGTGTCTATAAATAGATTTTCATAAAAAAAATGCATAAAAATTTTTTTTTACAGATAGTTTTTTTAATTAAATAAATAACTTTTTTTTATTAAATAAATAACTTGGTCATGCTGGGATTCGAACCTGGGGTCTCTGGTATGTAACAATTAGTTAGGCGAGAACTCTACCAACTGAGCTATCGATACATACAATATTTTATTGCTTAAAATGTAGACGAGTTGTTGTGCTTCGTGTTTTCGTTCGTGATATCAAAAATATTCACCTTACCATTATGCTTACAAAAAATCACAAAGCAATGTGTCTATAAATAGATTTTCAAAAATATATATTAATACTTACTTTACGTTTACAATTCATGCATTATGTAATTGATGATCGGTAAGTCATTATGTTATGTTTTGAAGTAATGTAAAATGTAATGAGGTCTCATTACAAGGTAATCCATGAGTGTTCAATTATCGGTAACTCATTACTTCTTGTTGGAAAATAATGATACAGGTAAGAAGTATACATTACACGGTAATGCATTACTTTATCGCACCCATTACCAAAGTTTTGCTGGGAAGTTACAAATTATTTTAATTGATACTACAATTTCCTTAATAGGCTCGAATGCAGTCAAAATTTTAATTTAATTAACAAATATTATAATTAAAACACGATTTTTATTTTTTCTGTTTATCGGAAAAATTAAAATTTAATAAGACAATAAGCTTTATTCTTCGGTCCATGTGAGTCTGTGTGACAAACTTATTCAAAATATCTTTATATTTGCGATCTGTGGCTGGTAAACAAGCCTAATAGCCTGGTAGATTTGAAATAATAGGTCTTAACAAATTCTCACCAGATCTATAGTATTTATCCTTGGGACCATTTAAATCAGGGTTGTCCAAATTTATTAAACTACCTTAAAATTTTCGACCTGTAGCATACAAGCAAATTTAAGAGCCAATTTTTGTGGGGGCCTTTACACAAAATCTAAACATGAACCGATTTAAAGTAAAATCAAGAGACTTCACTTTTGGTATATAAGTCAGTGTTTAAAATTTCATCACCAAATGTTTATATTTGCGTCCTGTAGCAAAAAAAAAATAAAAAAAAAAATTTTTGTTTGTGCGCCCCGGCATGCTAGTTGGTGGCGTGCTGTCTTATCAGTGCAGGGTCGTGGGTTCGATTCCCACCAGACGCACTGTTCTGTTTTCGCTACAATGCGCCGAAGGCCATAGTACCTAGTGCTCGGTTAGGGTAATAGTATATAATTTGTAATTAAATGATTGTTAATTAATAAAATAAAAAAAAAAATAATAATAAATTTTTGGGGTGTCTTTTCACTATGTCTTAATATGGACTGATTCTCATCAAAATTATAACAAACATTGATAGGCTTCGTCCTCGGACCCATGTGAGTCAGTGTACAAAATTTCAACAAAATATTTTAATCAAGCGTGCCAAATAAGAGCAATTTTTAGGAAGGCCCTTACACCAAATCTAAACATGAATCGATTCAGACCAAAGTCAATGAACTCTAGCATAGGGAGCATGTGAGTCAGTGTTCAAAATTTCAATAAAATATATTTTGTATAAGCGAACTTTAGCTAGTGAACTATCCTTAGAGCCGATTTCTGGAAGGCCTTTTCTTGAGCATTTTTATGAGTTTTACCATATGAGAAAATTGACGGTAATGGACCACAGTATAGGTCCCAAGGTCTCGTTAATCGGGCCTACATCGGAGTTTTTATATGGGCGAGACCCGTCACTTTAATCTGAGCTGGTCCTAGGACGGGGTCAATTGCCACTATTTAGACACTTTGTGGTAGGTTACAGAACTAAGCCCAAAAGACTATATCACTTAACTGACATAAAGAAACATGCCACCGAACTAACCTGAAAGAGACAAAGGCAAAACCAGTACCGATTTTTACCCTTTTTATATCGCACCTGTTATAATTTAGGAACATTTTCACTATTAACTAAGGAACCACTACAATTTTTGTATTTCTCTTTTTCCAGAGCATTGCACCCATCACCGATAATCGTCGACGTTTCATGTTGCAATTAATAAGTAGAGAACAAAATTTCATGTCAGCATTACATTTTGGTATGCAACGTTTTGTACAACCCCTGCAAGAGAGAAAAGATCTAATAACACCCAATGATCATCGAACGTTATTTCAAAATATGGATGAATTATTAAGAATATCAGAAGATGTCTTAGAACAATTATGTCATGATGATCAAGAGCCACAAATGAATTTTGCCTCGAGAGTGTATTTGTCAAAGACAACGGCCATTTGTGCGGCATATAAAAAATATTGTAATGGTATTAAAAGAGCGGATTGTGTGTTGGTAAGTGGAGAGGTGTTTACAGTTTCAAAGAGAAAATATATTTTTTTAATGATTTTCATTTCAAGGTCAATAAATCACGACAAACGGGTTCTGAATTTGTTAATTTTATAACCGAACCACCAGTGCCTCGTAAACGTCCGGACTTAACTATGTTTATACACCGTCCTTTACAACATTTTCGGGAAATCTTAAAACTAATGCAGCTATTAGCCTCCAATTGTCATGTGGACACGGAGGAACATAAAAATTTCACCAGTGTCATTAATGAATTACAAGCAGCCTATCGTGAAATAACCGTTACTAGCGGTCTTATGGAACCTTTGGGTGAAGGCAGACCTTTACTAACCCTACAGGATTTGGAATCACGCATGGTATTTACCAAATGTAAGCCATTTACCTTGGCTGTCCAGGGTAGACAATGGATATTTGGTGGTGATCTTTCGCGAGTGGAGGGCAGATCAGTTAAACCCTACTGGACTTTATTATTTAGTGATATTATTGTCTTTGCCAAAGTTAGTAGAGATCGTGTGTTATTCATTACCGAAGAACCCATACCGATAGCAAATATTGTCGATTCTTGTTTTCATATGAGAAAAAAGAGTAAGAGAGGTTTAAAATTTATATTTTAAATAAACCGATTTAAATTTTTTCTTTTATTTTAACTTATTAGCTACAGAATTCCGCCTTACTGTAGATCCTAATGGTCGTTTAGCTGAAAGTCCCACCGGTTATTGTGCTCCCGACCTAACAAAGACTCCCAAAAAGGGAGCCAGACGTAAGAGCCTGGTTTTAAGGGCTCCTTCTTTGGAACTGAAAGCGGTTTGGCAAAGTTTATTACAAAGACAAATGTAAGTTAAATATAAAGCTTTTTAAAATGTAAATCAATAAAAAGCTTTATAAAAAAACTCTTATTCTAGAAAAGAGAAAATTTTCTTGGAAAAAAAGCTCTTAAAAAGTCTTTTGCAAAAAGCTTTTTTGTTTTTGTTGTTTTTTTGAAAAAAACCCATTTTAGGCAAAAATAACTTTTTTAAAACAGCTTTTTTTAAAAAAGCTGTATTAAAAAAAATTTGTTAGGCCCAATTTACACGACGCTTCTCTGCACGTCTTGTTTGTGGATGAACGGAGTAGATAATCATGCGGCTTTCTACCGCTTTTGTACGCAAAGAAGACACGCATGCAATAAAGTTATAATAAAGAAGCTTTCTGCAAAATGATTCTTAGAAAATGCTGTATTTTTTCTTCGGAAAAAAGTTCCGTTTATAAAAAAGTAGCTTTTATAATAACAAATATTTTAAAAGCTCGTTTTTAAAGAAATAAAAATCTTTATTGAAGAGTTTGTTTTTAATAAAAAAGGTCCTTTTATAAAAACAGCTTTTAAAGAAAAAGTACCTTTTATAAAACAGTACTTTATATAAAAAAATACCTCGCATACCTTTTATAAAAACTATCTTTTGTAAAAAGTACATTTTATAAAAAGTACCTTTTATAAAGAATAACTTTTGTAAAAGGGTCTTAGTAAAGCGTACCTTGCATAAGAAGTACCTTTTATAGAAAACATATTTAATAAATAATATTTTATAAAAAGTACTTTTTATAAAAGGTACCTTATACAAAAATTATCCTTTATATAAAGTTACTCTTATAAAAAAGTATCTTTTATAAAAAGTACCTTTTAAAAAGTGTATTTTTTATAAAAAGTACCTTCTATAAAATGTAAATTTTATAAAAAGTAAATTTTATAAAAGGTATTCTATAAAAAGTACCTTATATAAAAAGTACATTTTATAAAAAGTACCTCTTATAAAAAGTACCTTTTATAAAAAGTACCTTTTATAAAAAGTAACTTTTATAAAAAGTACCTTTTATAAAAAGTACCTTTTATAAAAAGAACCTTTTATAAAAAGTATCTTTTACCTTTTATAAAAAGTACCTTTTATAAAAAGTACCTTTTATAAAAAGTATCTTTTATAAAAAGTATCTTTTATAAAAACTACCTTTTATGAAAAGTACCTTTTATAAAAAGTACCTTTTACAAAAAGTGCCTTTTATAAAAAGTATCTTGTATCTTGTATTTATAAAAGTATCTTCTTTTATAAAAAGTATCTTTTATAAAAAGTACCTTTTCTGAAAAGTACCTTTTAAATAAGTAACTTTTATAAAACAGTACTTTTTATAAAAAAGTGGTTCATTTTATAAAATAGAAAGTACTTTTAAAAATAGTACTTTTTACCTTTTATAAGCAAAAGTACTTTTTGAAAAACAATTATTCAAAAAAGTACGCAAAAACCTTATTTTAACATAAAATGCTAAAACAAGATTACTTGTCTTTTTTCTCTTCCAGATTCCTAGTTAATGCTGCTTTAGGTTCAACACCCCTCTCAAGTCCTTTAGATTCCCCCGATGTCCTAAATACACTGGTACCTCTAAGTGACATTGGTATTGCCTCAGCCTCCATTGGATCGATAAAACTCTCATCGATGGATAGTATAAATTTAAAAAATCAACAACATCATCATCAACAACAGGTTCGTTTAATGCGCACAAAAGCATTAAGTGGTGATGGCAGTGGTGAGAGCGGTGGTGGTTCTTTTGAGAATCTCCAACGTCTTGCCAGCACTTTAGTACAATCTTCACGCTGTAGCACACGCATGACACAAACAACACAAAATTCCGTTTCATGTTCATCACAAACAAATTCACCCGCTACTTATCGCCGGACCTTAAGTGGGTGTATGAATACTTTTGGACCACCGGGTGATAGTGTCACTTCACTTAGATCCTTAGCATTAGGGCGTAAACATTTATTAGATGGTAGACCTTTATCCGCCTGTCGAGCTTATAATGCCAGTAACAATAATTCCTCAACACCCCTGCTAACATGTAGTGGTAGTAGTTTAAATACCCAAACTATATGTTCCAGTGATCATTTAACGGGTTGTAAATGTTTGACTGCCATACCGGAACATGTTACAGAAACGGGCAATGACTCGAATAATGATTATAAGGGCATCATGTTAAGACAAAATTGTACAAATAAACAGGAAGAACGTTATTTGTTAATAGATGCTGAAGGTAGATGTTGTGTTACTACCGCTTCATTGGTTAATATTAGACCAGAAAATGGTAATGTTCCTAAGGATACGAAAAATACCACAGACTCTTGTTATGCCCCACCAAAACCAGATTTTTCGTTAAAATCTTCTAAACTATTAGAATTCTCTTTAAGTTCTGTGGGTAGATCCTTTATCGATGAAAGTGATTTTTTACCTGCAGCAGATTCAATCTTAAATTCTCTAACTACCCCCGATACTCCTACCCCGAACTTATCACCCTCCGTTACTTCAAATCCCCTTAAAGATCCCGATACATTTTCTAATGATTTTGTACCCTCCAATCAAAATAATCCTACTGGTGATATGGCCAAAAACTCAGAATCTTCTATACCGTTAGCCCAATTTGGTGGTTCTTGGGATTTATTAGAATTAGATTTAAATCTGCATGAAGTCAACTTAGATACTTGCTATGACACTGATGTTGAGGAATGCATATTCCATGGTGATGATAAGGAATTGCTGGGCGATGAAGATAACGATGAGGAAGATGTGGCTTTTGATATTGAACAGGTACATCATATGGTTGATGATCCCTTTGGTGTATTGCCAACAAAGCCGACACCACCCGATTCATTAGATCTGTGATTTGATTTTTGGCTTTAGTGGTTTTTGAAAATTAAACGTAAAAAGCAAAGTAAAAAGCAATTTAAACATTATAAGCTATAATTAATACAACACCGAACACTTATTTTTAGCACATTTTATTAAACTATACTTTATTAAAAGCTGTTTTGATTTATATTTTTTTTTTAATAAATTTAAAGGGAAAACTGTTTAAAATTACAACCCGAAATATTAAATTAGTCCCCAAAAGTTTGTCAAATCAGAATTTTAATTATAGGAAATATATGAACATAATCAGCTGTGATCATATATGTTCATACACGATCTCATTTTCACCTGCTCTGTAAAAGTCGTAGTATATTTATATGAACATATATGATCATACATGGGCTTGTATACATGGATGGTAATCGATTCGATGCGAGTAACACTATTTTCTATTATTTCGGTAACGGTTTTTTACCATTAACGATATTTTAGTTCGGTATCGGTATTTTAAGGTAACGGGTTTTTAGATATTCATGTGATGTCAATGCACACCGATATTTTTAGCCCCATTATGGCCGAGTTACAATGACTTATCTCGCGAGATTATTTCGGTAACTGTATTTTAGCGAAACGGTATTTTAGTTATTTCAGTAACGGTATTTTAGTTATTTCAGTAACGGTATTTTAAGGATATTGATACTTTAGTTAAATCGGTAACAGTATTTTAAGGATATTGATATAAACATAACGGCATTTCAATTATTTCGTTAACGGTATTTTAGAGATAACGATAGCCACTTGAAAGGGTTTTGAAACGATAACAGTATTTTAGCGTTATTGCCTACCATCCCTGTTTCTTTATGATCATACATGTTTATATACGTCCATGCATTGTTCAATATATGAACATACATTATTTCATATATGACCATATATTTTTCAATCCGTGTATTGTCGTATATTATCAGATATATTCATGAATGATATATTGAACTATTCTGACATGTATCTAATCATGTATGCAAATGTATGATCATATACAAGCTCATGTATGATAATTAGTGTCCGAACGAACAGTTCGGCCAAAAAACTATATTTGCTCGGTTTTTTGGTATCTAGAGGCAATGAGGACAAATTTTGGTATTGGGAACATGTTTTTGAGCCGATTTAATTCGATTTTGTGTATAAAATTTAAGGAAAAAGCCGAAGTTTAGCTATAAAGTTAAAAGTTCGGCTGCCGAACTATTTTCAATTTGGCCAAACTTTTGGAGGCAGAACTTTTATTTGAATTTGACACTCAAAATCGCATCTAATCAGCCCAATTAACATTTTGTCCATTCTCCAAATTTGCCCATAATCCTTAAAAATACTGACCAAATGCATTTTCTGGCCGAACTGTTCGGTCGGACACTAATGATAATGTATGTTCATATATATTTCGAATTTCATATGGACTGGAAGGTCTTTCAAATAATTTTCTAGTAATTTTTCGAATTGAATTTCTCATTATTCATTTTTTAATATTCTTTTCAAAATCGGGATCAACAGAAGTTTGGGATCAAAAAAAGTTTGGCTCAGCAGTCGAATAAAGGCTGGAATCGTGAGTTTTGTAAGACTCCAAAAGTTTTAAAAAATTTATAAAAATTTAAAATAGTTCTTCGAAATAGAATTCCAATTGTGGCATTGTTCTTGGGTATTGCAGGTCTCCAGCATTAGTCGAAAAGAATATTAATTTGTTATCAAATCAAAAATATAATACTAAATCTGTAAGCGACCAGAAATCAGAAAGATAAGCCCTATATTTCCATCATTATTTAGCTGACAAATATTTTGAAGTCATAAGCACATAGCTGAACTTTCACCTAAACATTTCATAGCTTTTAATGTTTAAAAAAAAACTTTAATTTGCTTTTATTTTACCCACAAATTTCTTCACAATCTTTGATTTTTATCACATTTATTTTATGAACATTTATTATAACAATTAATTTAACATTTTTTTACAGCCATATAACACATAAATTAAAGACAAACGTCATGTTTAAAAATTTCGCGTTTATGCTCAACTCATAAAAGAAGAGATTTTGATATAAAAAAAATAAACTTTTCAAATTAATAATTCAGCAGGAAAGTCAATGGATAAATATGAATAAGCAATTTCTAATAGATTTGAAACTAACCTTAAAGATTTGGTTTATTTAAACTAGATTTAATCAAAATCTACTTTAAAGCAGATTTGAGTTGTTGCCTAAACGTGTTGTATACTATGCATATTACCCGTGTAAAAACATTTTTTTTTAACCAAATAATTTAAATTATATAAACCACACAAAAGCGACAGTAGGAATTGTTCAATTAACAAAAACTAACAATGATAAAATATTCTAGATTTAAATAAAAAATAAACTTACTTTTTATTGAAAATTTTAAGCAAACTTTTAAATAATAAATGTGGTTAATATTTTTTTTTTGTTATTGTTGTTATAAGTGTCTATGTGTGTGTGTGTGAAAGTGTGATAATTGACAAAAAGTTTTTAATGCCATAAAATATGTTATATAAATTTATTTTTATTTTCTCTTTATTTGAAAGTTAACTAACTAGTAATGCAATGAATAATAAAGAGAAGTATGCAAATGCGGGTACCAGCTCAATTAAGGAGCAACATTTAGGCAATCTTATTTTGGTCCAAAGCATTGATCTGGTAACCGCAAAATCATACTACCGGTAACAATTTCCATCAAAAACATACTACCTTGAGTTTAAACAGAATTTTTAAACATTAAAATTTCTTATTAAATCGCGTAAACTTTCTCTAAATGTCTTTCTAAAGGAAAAGCTCTAAACAAGAATATTTTCTTCTCTTAAATTGCGTGCCGCGAAAAGATTAGCAAATAGAATGATCAATAATTATGTTTGGATATCGTGGTTTAATCTAACGACTAACGACGTAGAAAGTTGAAAATATAGTTTTAGACTCATAACCTAACTCGTCACAAGGTATCAAATATGAGTCAATTGATCTCTTCATTCCTAATGACGCTTAAGAGACTATTTAAAATTCTCAGTTTTTTTTATTTATTTGAAAATCGATTTTCAGACACATCACCTAATACGTCACTAGGTGCCTAAATTGACCCACTCAACGACATGTTAAAGTGATCGGTCACTTTCGTATATTTTGGCAACCTTTTGCGGCTAAAAAGCATTGAGCCGGTAACCGAATAAATATGTTACTGGCAATTATTCCCAGCAAGCACATACTGCCTTAATGTAAAACTGAGTAAAATTTATTATTTTTTGAATTCCTAGCTTATTTAACTTATTTGAAAATCTAGTTTTAGACACATCACCTTACACATCACAAGTATCTAAACTGTGTTAATTGACAAACTCCTAATAAAATGTCAAGTAAAAGTGACCGATCCCTGTAGCAAAAAAAGTCTGACCTAAAAGCAAATCCCTGCCAACTAGTGACCTGTCCCGTGTATCAACTGGGACCGGTCCATTTTCACATAGGGTGAAATCGTAATTTGTAAACGATAACAAGTTTTATACTGTTATTTCGATAATCATTAGACAATCGTTTAAAGTTGCATTACTAGTTTATTTACTAACAAGGATGGACCGTTGATGGTTTCTCTACGATTTTCATACAATTTGGATATGTGATTGAGGGTACAAAATAAATAAGAAAAAGTACCTTTTTAGCTGCCCAATTTTACGTTAAATGGTAAAAATTTGGGTTCAAAAATAACAATAAGTCGTTATTTTTATTTTTTCAAGGGTCTTCAAAGAGACAATATACAAATTTGGTATCAAATGAAAGGCAACAAGATAACCTTTCCACTAACATACACAAAACCATAAAAAGTTTTAAAACAAAAAAGTTTCGAACTACTTTGATACCCAATTTTACCTCCTAAATATGCGTTTGGGCAGGTATGTTTCTTAACAATTTTTTATTAATTTCGTCTCCTCTATCTTATATCCGAATTTAATCGAAATCTGCACCAACCACTATTCCTTGTAAGATTTTTTTCATATAAAAATTTACTCAATACAATATAAAATAATTATGCTACCTCGTTAGAAGAAAATGATGTGCTCATATATTGAATTAAAAATTTTGCGGTTATTTTTTGTTAAATTTTTGTTAAGTTTTTATATATAGCTTTTTTAGTAAAAGTTGCATAACAAAAAAATTTCTTTAAATTATAATAAGTAATATTAAACTCATGTATTTTAATGGTTGTGTAGATAGATGTTGTTATTGAAGCAAAATCAAGTAAAAGAAGTTTTTAGTAAAAACTTATTTTTTATAATTTGTATATTAATTTAGTGTTTAAAAGAAATTTAGAAAAAATTGGCAAGTATGCTCAATTAAATTTTTAAGTTGTTCATATTGGATTAAGAGATTGGCCAGAATCATAGTCTCCTAATGGACTTTGTATCTAAAATATAAATTTGAATACTGAAAATAGTGCCAATTTAAATAGCTGGTTGAATTTTTTACTTACTATGTAAAAATCAAAATATATATGGACATACATGATCAGACACGGGCATAAATGATCATTTCTTTAAATATATAGTTCAATATATGAACGTACCTAAGCTCATAAGCTCTAAGTTCGGATCCGAAATCTGGGGTATATGGTCGTATATCAACATATAAATTAATAGAAATAAATCTGTAAAAATAGCAGAAAAAGCTGCTAAAAATTAGTTAAAATTGACGTTGCAGAAAAAACTGCTAAAATTAGCTGATTTTTTTTTTTTTTTTTGCTAAATATTATTAAAATAAGAACAACAAAAATAAAACTGTTAACTTTACAAATTTTAAGTTATATTTGAGTTGAATTTTAGTTAATTGAAAATAGCAATTTACTCTGCTAAAATTAGCAAAAACTTTTACCTTATATTTGTAGGTTATCAACAAAATTTTTGATATATTTACCTTAAATTTAGTAGAATTCAAATAACAGAAATTTTTGCTAAAATCAACAGAAATTTTTGCTAAATAATTTTAGATTGCTGATTTGAAAAGGGCAGATTTTAATTCGCATTAAAAAAATCTGAAAAAACTTTTAAAATTTCTCATTTTTTTGTCTACTAATATTTAGCAACTTTTTTTTTGCTGATTTTAGCAGATTAATTTGTTACTATCCATGAACTAAAATTTAGCTCAAATAGCCGAGTAAAAAAAATATATTTGGTCTTATGTTTTTTTATCTTAAAATATATTATAATATGTGATTATATATGGTGTCATGCATGGCCATATCTTATTATATGTTACTTATGTGCTGACATATATAACGATATATTATTATATATTGATTATATTAATCATATATACTTTACATTATAAGATATGATAGATCGATCTATTGGCATGTACAATAATACTTTCTCATATATAATACAATATGTAATTATATATGGTGGCATATAAGCTATATAATTGAAGATATAATAATATAAAAAATATTTTTTTGTGTGATATAAGAAATGCTTATATAGTGTGCCATATGAATAATACAATTCAAGATATAATTATATATGACATTAAGCCTAAGAATTTAGTTTGATATATGATTTCATATGGTACAACATCATTAATATTTTCTATGCATATAAGGCATAATTATATATTGTTATATATAACCCCATACATAATTATATATGCACATATATCTAAACTATTTATCTGTAAATTTTTTTATATTTTTATTAAATTAATATATGTCTCAAAATATATCATTATATCCACCATAAATTACTTATCTTCTAGGATCTAATTAGATACAAGTAAATCTAAATTAATCCCACGGGATATTTTGGGATCTATCAGGACCTTAAACTAGATAGTTTTGCATTTCCCCAATTTTGAGATCAATTTTGATCTAACTTAATCCCGTAATGTATGTGAGAGATTTAATCGGATATTACTCGATACCCCAATTTTGAGATAAACTTGCATAAGAATAGATATCGATCTATATTAAATGAGATCTGATTTTGTATTTGAGATGTAACTTTTTTTGATCGGGTAAACCTAAAAATTCGTAGATTTTACAGATTTATTTTTGCTATTCTTATCTTACTAATATTTTGAAAAACAAAAAATCTGCTAACTTTAGCAGTCTTTTCTGCAATGTAATTTTTAACTAATTTTTAGTACTTTTTACAAAAAAGTTTACTAAATTGTTTCTATCAATGTATAATCATGTATGACCATATACAGCCAGATATTCTCAAACTTCGGATCCGAAAATACATAATTGTAAACTAGGGCATGTGTAATCATAAATTCAACTATGCAAAAACGTATATGATCGTATATGTCCATATATGATTATTTATAAGCTCATGTATGATATATATATTTAGATTGTTACATTCCAAGTAAAAATGGTATCGTATATGAACATATATATACGAATCGTATATGAACATCTATATATGCGAATCGTATTGTCCATATACTGTTGAATGTTTTACCATATATGGTCTTGTATACGAGCATATATGTTTGAATCAAAAATTTGAGTCTATGTTTCGGTCCATATTCGGTCCTGTTTATTTATGAATTATACATGAAACTGTATGAAATATATATAAAGACCAATTACCCTCAAATTTCGAATCCGAACATACATATATGTATGATCCCATATATCAGCTACTCCCATATATGATCTCATAAAAAACCATGTATGATCATATATGTTCATACATGACAACATATTTACTTGGGATGGATTGTTTTAAATATTTAATCAGCATTATATTGAAAATAGTGTATGACTCATTCCATATAAAACCATCAAAAAATTTACAATTTTCGACCTCTACCCCTTCTAATTTAACCAAACGTGGTATAGAAGGTAAGTGTCATATAAATATGTCATCGTAGAAGTTTTGGGTTGTTAGATCTAACGGTTGGGGAAATATCGCGCTTTTAAACATTAAATACGAAAATGTGAAAAAAATCGAAAATTTAACGAAAGTAGTCGGTCGCACTTTCTCGTGCTTTCTCTCTTAATAACGGTTAAAGCTGCATAATTCACCAATACCTCATTTGGAAGCTACTGTTGTCATGCTTTAAGTCAAAATAGCAAAAAAATAATTTTTTGAATGTAAAATACAATACATTGCTTTTAAAAATCCTCGGTTTAAACCGCTGTATTTAAAAACTCGGAGAGAAAAAGTACGATTGAAAATGATTGTGGACACAAAATGAAAATATTATGATCCTAATTATCATAGACATGATTCTGGCTGATCATATTATGATTACCGAGGATGATTTTATCGTCATTTAGAATCATAATATGATTGCTACGATCATATTATGATTGTTACACATTGCAATCATAACATGATGCTCTTAAAGTATCTTTTTTCTGCGTAAACAACTGTTTGTATAAAATTTTCAAAAAATATATGTGAATTATAATTTATTCCTTTATGCCGTTGCCAAATTAATATGTGGATCTCTTATGGGATTAAAATTTGTGGATACAAATCCAAAAAAAGATACTGTAGATATAGTAGTAAAATTATTTACATACACACAGAGAAATAAGTGCCAACCGAATTGAAAAGTGTATTTTAGTTGTAACAACTTTTAAATTCAGTTAGTATAACTATATTTGAATTGAAATTCTGAATATGTTGGGTGTTGCAACTAAAATTCAGTTCAATTAACCGAACTTTGTTGTGAAAAATAATGTTAAGTTGTACCAACTGACTGAAATTCGTTATAACTGAATTTAAGTGTTAGTAGCCTAATTTCAGTTGGCAAATAGCTAAATTTTTCTCTGTGTGTAAAAAAAATAATTTATTGAAAAAAAAGATAAAAATACAAGTTGTGCAAAAGTAGTTGCACATAATTGCCCATATCTTTTTAGCTCACTCACCGCTCTCACTCATCTGCTCTCACTTGCACCAAGCAAATGAAAACATGTTTGCAGAAATTTAAATGTTTAATTCAGGAGTGCCCAAGAGTTCCTTATGGAAGAGCAAACACCAATACATTTAAAGAAAAACTAATTTTTATTCAATATTTTTTGTTGTAAAAACCAATACATACAAAGAAAAAAGAAAAAAATATTTCAATGTTTACCAGCAAAGCATACGAAAGTCTTGTTGCTTTGCACTTGCGTGTATACAGTGAAGAACGACAAAAAAACTAATAAGACAAAGTTGTTTGTGTATTTTGTATTGCTAGTGCTGAGTGCTCTATGTGTGTATTAAAACACACAGCCTATAGCTAAGTGTTTTTACAAAAACAAATGAGCACGAAGCGCATAGGGCTTGGGCACCCTTGGTTTAATTTTAATCATGATAATAACGAAATATATGCAAAATAAAAACGAGTGATTTAAGCAACAATTTTTTATCAACATGTTGCAATTATTTTTTAGTATACAAAAACGTTTTCATTTGCTTAGCCGAGTTTGGTATTTTGTTGCTGAGAGGCGTAGGAAGTGTAGTGTCTCTCTATTTGTATATACTCTTTGCTTTAAGCTACAAGGATCATATCACATTTTAAAGGTACTTAAATCCTGGTTTTACTGGTCCTCAAAAATAATTCACTTCTTGACGGTAAAATGCATTTTTTTTTTCAAAATCCTTGGCTAACCCCGCTGTATTTAAAACAAAAATTTTTAGAAAACGTTATGTTAATTATAAATTATTCTTCTATACCGTTACCCAATGCCTATGTGGTACTCCTGCATGTTTCTAAATGATCGGTTTTTTAGTTAAATTTGTTTACATTTTTATCCATAACTCAGGATACCGTAAGGGCTCCACATAAGGATTTGGACACGGCATAGTGAAGTAATTTATAATTAACATATATTTTTTTAAGAATTTTAAAAACCAGTTTTTTGAAATACAGCTTAAATCGCGGTTTCTGAAAACAATGCATTTTGCCGTGGAGAAGTGAATAAAACGTGTGCACTAATAAAACCACAATTTAAGTAGCTTTAAAATGAGGTATCAACGATATGGAATATTATGTACGATTACTTTTTTAAAATTTTTTAAAATTTTCGAATATTTTTCATATTTTTTTTAAACTACATTTGCACGAGGTTATAGTTATATGATGTACATCTTCTATACCAAGTTTGGTTGAAATCAGAAGGGATGGAGGAAATCTAGTGGTTGATTTTATATGTTTTCAGTCATTTGGGTCTCAGGTTGGGCGCCATATAATATTTAATTGTTGAATACTTGGATTAACAATGAATAATGATTTACAAAATTATTTTAATGTCCCCAACAAATGTGTAACTAACAAATAAAAGATCAAACTCTTATTTTGATGGCGCCCAACGTAGGGCCATTTTAAAGTTATTTTGATTTCTATTGAATTCCTGATTTTAAAGTCTTAAAAATTATCATAAAAATTAAAAATGATCATATTAACATTTTTTGCTCAATAATCGAAAAAAAAAGTTGCTCAATTTTCTTAAAAATTAAAAAACAATTAACACAAAAAACATATTTAAAAAATACACACATAAATACATATTGAAAAAATTTAGTTAAACGTAAAATTTGAAAAAATTAATTAAATCATTGATATTAATTTTAAAACAATACAAATTTTAAGTAGTTTTCAAACAAAAAAAAAAATATATAAATTATATTAAAAAAAAATAAACATATATTTATGGTTGTTGCTTAGCTTATTTTTAGTAATTAAGTGTATTTACAAAAGAACATTAAACGAAAAAAATATTTATTAACATAATATTTTTAGCATTATTTAGTTGTTAAAAAAACATTTATTATAAAATATTAACATTAATTAATCAAATTTCATATTCTTCCATATGTTATAACATCATAAGTTCCTAAATGTAGTGACAAAATTGATTTTAGTAACACATTTTTTAGTAAAATTTTAAAAATAACTTTGGAATTGTTTTTCTGATTTTTAGATTTTTATAATTTTTGTTTTAATAATGTTAAAAGTTTTAATATTTCGTTAAATTTTAGTGAACTTTGTAAAATAGATTTTCTTTTTTTAATATTTTTAAAATAGTTCCAAAATAGTTTATTTTTTCTTTCTTAAATTGTATAAAGTCATTAATTAGTTATGATCATTTAAAACAATAATCATTTAATCAAAATATAAAAACAGTGTTGGAAATTTATGTAAAAGCAGATGTTAATCCTAATCCTATCCTAGTTAAGGACAAATACGACTACAACGAAAACAAATTTTTAACTTTTTTTTTTTTTTAACTAGTTATGTGAACAAAACTTTCCTCTATAGTTGACACAGGCTGAAACAGAACGCCCTGCTGAAAATATAAATGCTGGTAATATACTTTTGTTTGGAAACATTTCCGTTTCCCATGTTTCTAATATAACATGTTTGCTTGCAAATATAAGTATGTTTGCCTGTAAACATATATATGTTTGGAACTAGTGAAAAGCGTTTACCGGCAAAAAAAATATGTTTCGGTCCAAATATATATATATATATGTTTATTATAAGTATGTTTGCATGTCCCAAACATAATATTTTAAAATTTTAATACTGCAAATATATCTTTGTTTAGGTTTGAAAATTTGAATTATTGTAAAAACATATATTATTACCTACAAGCATATTCGAAAGAGTCTTTTTTCTGCGTGCAGAAAATACAGATATTTTTCTATAGTGTTACCGCCATATCGTAATTTTAATAGATAGTTTAATTAAGCATGCAAATGCGTTAGAGCTTGGTTCTAGGTAGCATTTTCTTCGAAGTTTTTCTCTATTTGCCGCCTGAAGATTGCTTTGGTAAGCATGAAAATGCGTTAGAGCTTGGTTCTAGGTAGCATTTTTTTTCGAAGTTTTTCTCTATTTGTTGTAAAACCACATATATTTAAGAACTTTAAAAAATAAGAATTCCTCCCTGTGGTGTCTACAAGACCCCTTTAAAATATAAAAATTTTTGGTGGATGAACAAATTATACAAAAAAAATTGTTGGGTACCCGATGAAAAAAGTTACGATATAGGTATTTACAGTCATATGTAGTCGTAATAATTCCATGTCTCAGCTGATCTGAAAAATGGCATACATAACCTTAACTCATGAGATTCCTCAGGATCTCATCTGATATAATTTGATACGAAAAATAAAGATTTTTTTATTTCATAAGTATAAATTTTTTTATACTTATGAAATATTATTAGGCTCTAGCAGATGAATGTATAAATTATATTCGATTGGGTTGGATTCGATTGGGGCATTCTAAATGGGTCAAAGTGGGATTTTTCAAAACTTTACCCTACTGGTCAAAAGTCGGGACATCAGAATTCGTTTTAGAGGTATGGTTCCTTCTGCAAAGTTTCTTATTTTGATCCCTAGAATACGATTTTCCTTGTACGTTGAGCGATTTTTAAATTGATCCGGCCTAATAATTACATATAAAAGCGATAGAATTTTTCTTTTAAATTTTAACACAAATATATACACTCATAGAAACAAACCTGTAAAAATAGCAGTAAAAGCTACCAAAAATTAGTTAAAAATAACCTTGCAGAAAAAACTTCTAAACTTGGCAGATTCTTTTGCTAAACATTAATAAAATAAGAACAGCAAATATAAATCTGTTAACTTTACAAAATTTGTGTTATATTCGATGTGAACATTAGTTAATTGAAAATAGTATTTCAGTCTGTAAAATTATCAAAAACGTTTACTAAATATTTGTATACTCAAAATAGCAAACAAAAACTGTAATATTAACAAAATGTTTACCTCAAATTTATTAGAATGCAAATAACAACTTATTTTGCTACAATCAACAGAACTTTTTGCTAAAAAATTGTAGATTGCTGATTTCATAAGGGCAAAAAACTAAAAAGAGAATTAATTTAAAAATTTCAAAATTTTTAATGATTTTTTGTCTACTAATATTTAGTAAATGTGTTTGCTGATTTTAGCAGATTATTTTGCTACTTTCAATTAACTAAAATTTAGCGCAGATATAACTGCATATTTGTAAATTCAACAGGTTCATTGCTGCTTTTCTTTTATTACTAACGTTCAATAAAAAAAATCTGCTAATTTTAGCAGGTTTCCTGGTAACTCATTTCTAACCAATTTTGAGTAGCTTATTTTGCTATTTTTACGGTTTATTTCTATGAGTGTATATAAAAGTGATAGAATTTGTTTGGTTTCATTGTAGCATATATGCTTATATATGTATATATATATACATGGAAGTATATATGATCTCATCTCAAGTACACTCAAAAAAAAGTTTGTAAAATTCAGCAAAAAAATTTGCTGAGTCAGCAAAATTTTAGTCAGGAGGGTGCTAGCAAAAAAATTGCTAATGTCAGCAAAAGCTTTTGCTGAAAATCAGCGAGCTGATTTTTAGCAACAAAATTAGTAGATTCAGCAAAAGTTTTGCTAACACTTAGTAGATTAGAAATAAAAAAGCCTTGGTAAAAATTAATAAATTTTTTGCTGAATTTTAGTAGACTGAAAAAAACGCAAAAAAATTGTAAAAAAATTGTTATTTAGTTAATATATTTGCTGAAAATCATAAAACTTATTTTTGTGATTCTTTTAAAAATAATTTACAATAATTACGAAATACAAAAATTTTCATTTTCCCACATTGATGTCATGAATTAATTTAATATCTGAAAATATATAGAAATAAATATAACATAACAAAAATTTTCTTTCAACTACTTACATCAATGGTAGTCCAAATGATGCTTTCTTTTAAAGAACGCAACTGCCGAAGATAATTATAGAAACGCAACGAAAAAATAAACAAAAACAAACGAAAAAAACAACCCTTTTTTTGCAATAAGAAAAAGGAACCATACTAAGATGTGTGTCTTTGTTTTTCGCTTTACTCTGTCTACATGTCTGTATATGTTTGTTTGCAATTTGACCACACTAGATTATTAATCTATTAACATTTTTATAGAAATACATATTAAATTTAAATATTTTCTTTTGTCTTTTATTTTATTAATAGACAATTATTTTCACAAGCCGGTGACAACGCAAAATTTAAGTTGTTTTAATCCTCAATTTTGTTTTATGTATGAAAAACAGATACAAAAGTCTTCCATGGTTGATTTTTTTATATGTTTTATTAGAGTTGTACTTTTTAGTATCATTTTCCTCTTCTCTACTACATCTTGACATGCCGCGACATCTGCTTCATTCTGCGTATATCTTTCAATCTGGTTGTCGTCCACACTATTAATGTGCTTATCAGCACAATTTTTTTTAGCAAAATTAATTAGTAAAACATTAGTATATTAGTAAAGCATTAGTATAAAACAGTTAAGTGCTGAATAAGTATAACAAAAATTTTAGCTGAAAACACGATTTTAGCAAAAAAATTTGCTAAAAAATAGTATACCTGATTTACAAGACGTTTTACTAACTTATTTTTTTGAGTGTATATATGATATATCTAGTATATATGATGAGATGTAACGATATATGATGATATATATAAAATTTTCGTAAAAAGAAATATGAGATGTGAATATATATCGTTACATATGTCGACATATGTAATTATATACAATTGTATTAGGCTATATATGACTATATATAAACTTTTTTCGTCGGGTAACCGCAATTTTTGTTTAAATTGGTAATTTTTGAAAAAATTTAGATATAGCTAAAATTTGCGTTTAATTTTTTGTAAAAATTCAAGCGATTTTAAAAGTATTGACAAAAAATTATTATGCACTGCACTATGTGCCAGAATCGCAATTTATTTATCCAAAAATAAAATACTTACAGAAAAGGTTTGCAGTGCGGATCTATCCGATTTCAATGAGATTTCGATAATAGGACAAAGTTAAGTAGCCCAATCTCATGAAAAAAGGTTAAAACTTAAGATCAAAAATTAGCAACAAAAAATTTTATTAATTTTTGAAAATATAAAATCAGATTCGTTCCGAAAAAATATTGCATCCACCTTCTGGAATTTTGAAAATCTAATGTCAGATTCGTGTTGAGCTATCCCAAAACTAAAAAAATTCTGAAACTTCTGAAAATCATCAGCCATAATAGATCTGGCATTTTGAATTTTAAAAATTGTATGTTGGTCTCTAGTTTAGCCCACGGCTCCATATTCGCTCCAACATCATTTAATACATATTCCGCCACTTGACTTTAGAAAGTAGTAGTAATAGTTCCAATAGTTGGGGGCGTTCCACGAAAATATTTGATACGAATCCGACCACTTTATAAAAAATCATCCGCCATATTGATTCTCCATTTTGAGTTGTAAAAATCTAATCCCGGTCTCGAGATTAGCATGTTTTAAGCATTCCTATTCCATTATTTGACTTTGAAAAGTAGCGCTACTCATTAGGGTGTTTCACCAACACACTTTTTTATTTCTGCAACTTTCGAAGGAGAATATAAATGTTTATGGACCAAAGGATTTTTCAATTTTTTTTGGTTTTTTGAAAGAGGTACAGTTTTGCTGAGATAGATTTTTCGAAAAATGAGATTATAAAATTTAGTAGAGAAGTTTTATTGTTTAGTAGCTTTAATTAGCCATATAAGGCCCTAAGGGCTCGGTTATGTAAATGAAGATTTAATAAAAAAAAAAAATATGTAAATTTTTTTCTACAATAAATCAATATCAAGGATGCTTGACTTAGGATATGTTATAGAGAATTCTTAGGTAAACTTTAATTTTTTATTTATAAAAATGAGGATAAAAAACAGAACATTTTTGTACTCTTTTTGTTCGCCAGCAGTTCAAAAGTTTTTGTAAAATTTGGGAAAATCAAAATAAAATTATGGTGCTTGTCAAAATGGACAATAGCATGTGTTATTGCACAGTTCTAAAAAAAGTCACCATTTTTAACTCCTTAAAAGTCGGAGCTCACAATTAAAAAAAAACTCCGCCTTAGCTTTTTATTCTTTATCACATATAAAAGTTTTCTTTAAATCGGTGTGCTAGAATTAAAAATTAGATTTTTTTTTTATTTTGCAAAAATTGCAAAATTTGGCGATTAATAGGTTTTTTGTTAAAGCTCTGCCTTTTCTGGAGGCTCTAGCTTTTCTAAAACTAGTAAAAGAAATACTAGTATCAACCTAGCTAATATGTTTGATATGCTTAATAACACAGTGCAACACGAAAAAAATAACCATATACGGACACCACTACGTGATAAAAGACTAAAAAATAAAAGACCCGTGTCTCCCAATTTTTCCCAAAGTCATCTCCTTTTTTGTTTATGGGCCGCCAAAGATTTGGGGCCTCGGTATCATTTTCGCAAAAAAGTGATAATTTTCTCAGGCTCATATCTTGCAAACCGTTTAGAATTTCGATTTACTCTCTATGGCAAAGTTGTAGCTCTTGTCATAAAGAACAAAAATTGCGAACATATAAAATCAAAAAAACTTCACCTTCCAGATCAAAATCGCAAAAAGCTTAAAAAAATCCGATTTTTTTAGCTTTTTTTCCGTGTTCAGGTCCATAGGTAGCAAACCGTTCAAAATTCAAGGAAACAATCAACTACAAAAATCTCAATAAACAAATTTCTAGAACATATAAACTAATAATTTATCATAATTTTTTTAGTTTTATTTAAACTTTTTTTTTGTATTTACCTAAATTTTAAAAATCGAGAATATTTAAAGACTGGTCAAATAAAACATTTTTTTTTTAATTTTTTATTTTATTTTTTTGTAAAATTTTTTATTTATTTAATTTTTTTTGTTTAATGTTTGTTAATTTGGCAACATTTTTAAATATTTATGAACACTAACAAATTTCATTTATTTAAGCATAAAATTAGACCGCTGAAATCCTTCTTATGACATAAGATAGCTGCAACTATATATAATTTAATACGATTTTATCATCTTCTATCACATTTACCAGCACTCCAATGACAATCCGTATCATAAATTGTTCTATTTTTTAAACCCACCACAAAACGTCTCTTATTATCATAAAATGTAGTGGCACACATTAAATATTCATTTTGGCGAAACACTAAATGATCATCATCTACCACATGGACCGACCATATATGATTTTCCTGTCGTAATATGTGTTGAGGTATAACCGACATATTACCACCAATTTTTTGATCATACATAGGCCATCTAGAGTAAAAGTTTTTAAAATGTTTACTATATAAGGCCACATTTAACGACGAGGCAATTTCACTTTCTTCTATAATTTCTTCATCATCTACTTCGTTATTGAGATTATTCGATTCTTCAAATTTCGGTATTATAACTCCTTTATCGTCATTAAAATTTTTAATCAGATGCCAAGTAAAACCAAAACGTATTTCATTATTTTGTACAAATTCGTCACTATCAGTTTGATAAATTATTTCGGAATGCATTTTATTTAATAGACAAAATTCCCGATGCCCGAATAGATAATGCAGAGAATTGGGTAGACTTTTCAGGGCTCTTTCAAATAATAATTTTGTACGTCCATTTAAAGTGGCATATAAGAAATTATTTTTAATTTTATAAAAACCATTACCAGCCATTAATACATAATCATAGTTCGGATATTCACCCATATTATGCAGCCAAAATAAACTCAATTGGGCCCGAACCATGACCACATACGTCGAAGGATCACATTTTTTGTATATCTGCCATAATTGCAGAAATAATTCATTGGCCGGCATATTATCATATAATTTTTGTATAACTCTATTATAAAATGTTTGGATCATGGGATGATTTTGACTATTCATTTCTTCGAATAGATTTTTATATAAATTAAAATAAGCACATGATGTTTGATTATAATTATTGATATTAGGAGTTAAAGTGGTATCCAATAAGTTAAATTGTTGTTCCGATATTTCACTAGTGGTTAGCACATGTTTTGTATAAAAGGCGAGTAATATTATAAGAACGAATTTTGATGTCATCTTTACAAATGTTTATTTACTACTAGTGAAATATTCTTGGATTGGACTTCACGTCAATGAATGAACATACAGTGAGGGTTAAAAATATAGCAGTGTTAAAAGATAGAGAGAAAATTGTTAAACAATGATAAAATGATAAAGTAAGAAAAACAGCGAAAATTAACTTAATAAGTTCTTTGTTTTAATGAAATTTACTTTTAATGAATCTTTTTCATTAAATATATGAAACTTTTCATAAATAAAATTTAATTTTTTTAAATATTTTTTGATAAAACTATTGAAAATTTTATTGAATAAAATTATAAAATTTTTTACAAAAATTCTAACAAAAACAAAAATTACCTTAATATCTTTTAATAAAACTCACTTTTAATGAATATTTTTCATTAAATGTATGAAACTTTTCATAACAAATTTTATATTATTTTGAAAATGTTCCTAATATATACAGAGAGCATTACTTGGATGAGTTTTAATGAAATTTGTTCACTAAACTGATGAAGTTTTTTCACAATGTTTATGAAAAATTTCTTAATCTTTATAAAAAAAGCGTCATAGTTTTAATGAAAATATTTTAAATGAAACTTTTTCATTAATCGTATAAAATTTTTACTAAATAAAATTAAATTTTTCATTAAATTTTATGAAATACTCCTTTAATTTAATGAAAAGTTTCAGTGGACGAGTTCCAGTAACATTTTACAAATCTAATACAAAAATGCAGAGGATTCTCTCAGTGTATACAAAAATTTAAAAAAACTAGTTTTCAATAAATATTTCCCATCGAATCTATGAGCGTTTCCATAAGTTATTTTGTATTTTTTATAAAATTTTTACAAAAGCAAAAAAAAAAAAAGCGAAAATTAACTTAATATCGTTATTGTTTTAATCCAACTTACTTGTAATGAATATTTTTCATAAAATATATGAAAATTTTCATAAATAAAATAAATTAAATACATTTTTTTGAAACCTTTTCACAAAATTAAAGAAAATATTGTTAATATATTCGAACTTGTTTTTAACGAATATTTTTCATTAAAAGTATGAAACTTTTCATAAAAAATAAAGTAAAAAAATCCCAAGTTAAACAAACTTTTAAAAAGTTTTGATAAAACTTATTGTTAAAGGAGTTTTTCCTTAAATTTATAAGACTTTTCTTAAATAAAATTAATTAAAATAATTTTTTACAAAATGACAGGATATTTTTTTTAGTTTTCATCATCGTTTTAATCAACAATTTTCATTAAATAATTTTCATTGATATCTTCCATTGAATGTATAGAACTTGTCATAGACAAAATTAAATTGTTTTTAAAATATTTTTAACAAAATTTTTAAAACTGTTCTTGAAGTCTCCATCGTTTTAATATATTTTTTTAAGAATATATATATATTTTTTTCGAGAATTTTTATGCGAATTTTTTTTTCTCGAAGTTTGAATGTTTTTGATTAATGTCTTCCATTGAATGTATGAAACTTTTCATAGACAAAATTAAATTGTTTTTTTAAATATTTTTAAAACTGTTCTTGAAGTCTCCATCGTTTTAATATATTTTTTTTTTTAATGCGATTTTTCATTAAATGTATGAAACTTTTTTTCGAGAATTTTTATCCGAAATTTTTTTTGTTTGTTTGTTTTTCTTTAATTAAGTGTTCGCAAAATTTTTTCTCCAAAAGTCAGAAATTTTTGTTGGTGCATATTCATGAATAATAGCGAACCTACGATTTTTTTGAGCATGTACATTAAAATATATCCTCTTTCCATTTTTACCGCTTCTTTATTGTACTCTACTGTATTTGTTGACAAGGTCAAAGTAATAATTATGAATTTTTAGCTAACAATATTTTGTTGTTTATTTCTAAATTGATATGATTTTTTTCTCAAAAACCTACTTTTGTATGTGAAAGTAAGGCTCAAAAGCAAAGAAATAATCAAAAACATAAACAAAAGTAAGAGATTTGGTATAAACGAATTTTGAAACACTTAAAAATTGATAAAGAATACTATTTTACATTTTTCGAAGAAAATATCATATTAAAAAAATTTAATATGCAGTCATAAGCTATAGATTTAATTCAAAAATGTATTTTAAAAAAATACTCCAAATGTTGCTTAAGAAAACTTACTCCGAATTTGAATTAAACTTAAACAACTTTTTTAATTTTTAACGAGTTTCCAACCTCTGTATATTTACAAAAATAAAGCAAATCAAACATATTAGCTAGGTTGATACTAGTACTTCGATCTGGCTAAAGATCTCATCGGAACCCGAACTACTATTTCCGTAATTTATTTTTCAAAGCTACTCCGAATGCTGAAACATGTTGCGTAATATTTGGAAAATACTGCGAATTTGTTTAATTGTTTATTGGAAAATATCTCCGGAATTAGTGAAAAAAATTGTTTTAATATAATTACTCCGAATTTGGTTAAATTTTATATAAAAAATGAGACAATACTCTGCCTTAGGTAAATTTATCTATGGAAAAGAATTCGAACTAAGGACATTTTTTCGGAAAGTACTCTAAAAAAATTCCTAATTTTTTAACAAAACATGTTTTCGAATAATTGAAAATATTTTAATATTTTTTTTATAGAAAAACTGCTCCGGATTTATCAAAAAATTTTAATAAAACTACTCCGAATTTTTTAAAACTTTCTGTGGAAATCATTAAATACTCCAAAATATTCTATAGGCAAAATACAAAAATAAAACTGGTCCGAGTCGGTAAAAAAATTTATTAAAAAAATTACTCCGAAATAAAAGATTTTTTTTTTATTTTGAGATATACATACTTTTAAATTGAAAAAATAAAATTCAATAAAAAAATACTTTTAAATCAGTAAATATTTCTAAAGTAAAGGCAAATCCGAATTTAGAGAAATTTTGTGTTAAATTTAGAAAGTACTCCGAATGTGATTAATTTTTTTATGAAAAAACTTCTCTGGAATTATTAAAAAAAAGTTTGTAAAATTACTCCGACGCGAAATCTGTAAATACTCGGAATTTTGAACATTATCTATAGAAAACTTATTTCCTTTTTAAATTGAAAGGCTACTTCCTGTAAAGCACAATTCACCAAATTCATGTATAATTTTTTTTAATAAATTTACTACGAACTTAAGTTTATTTTATTCCGAATTTGATTCATATTTTTAAGCAAAGTTCTCCGAATTCATTTATATTTTTTTAATAATATTACTCCGAAATGTAAAAAACTTTCTTTCCCAATCAGTAAATTCTACAAAAAGTATTCTGTATTCTTATTTAAAATGCTGTATTCTTTTATTAAAATGCTGCTTCGAATAAGTAAAATTTTGCATTTGTAAAAATTTCTTATAAAAGGTACTCCGAATTAATATTTTTAAGCAAAGTTCTCCGAATTCATTTATACTTTTTTAATAATATTACTCCGAAATGTAAAAATGTTCTTTGATAATCAGTAAATTCTACAAAAAGTATTCTGAATTTAGAAATACTTTTATTAAAATGCTGCTTCGAATAAGTAAAATTTTGCATTTGTGAAAATTTCTTATAAAAAATACTCCGAATTAATCAAATTTTTTTTTTATCTAAAATTTTGCCAAAATTACACAACTTCTTCAATTATACAAATTATTTAGAAACTAACAGTGATTTTTTTTTTTTAATTTTTTAATAATTTACAAGAAAACTATTCCGAATATTAAAAAAAATTCTATAAATCCTACTTAACTTAAGAATTTGTTTCTATAGAAAATTTAGTTCAAATTAAATACTTTTTGTTCAGTTTTGATATAAAAAAAAATGACTCTGAATTTGGTAAATTTTTTTTAAACAAAATTGATCTATGAAAATTGCCATCATTAAACATAATTCTTCGAAAAAACTAGAAAAAAATATTCTGAATCTGGTGAATTTTCGAATTTTTGAATTTTTCATACTTATTCATATAAAAATTACTTAAAATATGTTAAATTTAGAGTGAATCTTTTCTCTAAAATTGTTGATAAAAAAATTACTTTGAATGCGAACATCGTTTTCAAAATTTTCTAATGAAAAATTACCTCAAATTAAATACTTTTGTTTAAGAAAAAGTTCTCCGAATTTTGTACACTATTCAAAAACATAAAAGTCCACAATTAAGACATTTTTCAGCAAAAAAAACTAGATTTTGTGAATTTTTTTACAGAAAAGTTATTCCAAATCTATTGAAATTTTGTATTAATAATTATTTTACAATTAGTACAATTTTATTGAGTTTTTATTAAGTAAAATTACCTCGAATAAAATTATTTTTTTCTTTAAAAAACTGCTTCTTTCAAAACAAATTTGAGATTAAAAATATTTCTATAAATTCTCTAAGTTTTATGAAATTTTCTGCAGAAAGTATAATTTTATGATTTTGTATCGGAAGTTACTTCAAATTTTCCACTTTTGTTAAATTTTGTTAAGAAAAGTTACTCCGAAATTGGTAAATTTTTACCTAACAAATTTTTTCATAAAGTACTCGTATGCAAAAATTAAGGAATTTTTCTACTATAAACTTGTCTAGATTTTGAGAATTTTTTATACAAAAATTATTGTGAATCTTTTTAAATTTTGTGTTAGAAATTAAATCTTATTTTGTACTTTTTGTGGAATTTTTATTAAGAAAAATTACTCCGAATTTGGTACATTGTTTTTTTTTCTAAAAAAATTTTTTTTCTAAAACATTTTATATTTAAAGAATTTTTGTTGGAACAATTTTTAACACATATTTTTTTAACACAACATTTATGCCCTGCTATTATTTTACCATTGCTTGTTTAAAGTGTAACGACTACGTTTTGTAATTCTCTCACGGTATTGTCTTGTTCTTGTAATACGCTAATGTCTTACATATGTAATTCAAAAATGTCTTGCACATGTATCAAATTGGATTAAATGCGCATGTTCACTATTGTGACTATTTAAAGATAAGAATCAATAATTTCTCATACAACAAAAAAATAAAAGAAAATATTTTTTTTGGACAATACTTTGAGCGTAGGGAAGGCTTGTCTTATCAGTGATTAAACTTGAGTCTTAAGTTTTAAGTTAATTTAAAAAATATCTGTAATTTCTTTAAATAATCTAGATTGGAACCCCATCAAAAGAGCTTTGTATGGATTCTCAATTATAGTTTTGTTTAGTAACAATTTTTGGCGCCCAATCGTAATTACTTATAAGAAGAAACCAAATTAAATTGAGCTTTGAAATGGAGGCGTATATATGAAACAAATCACTTAGTGATTTAATATGCAAAGCTAATTTTCAATACATGAATTTAGTAGAAGTATTCATCGATTTTTCATCAAAAACTTTGGTTGATAAAATTTTAAAAAAAATAATGATAATATTTTTTTTAAGTTTTTTCTTCGTGGTATTGTGAACCATAGCCTACAGTAGGGTACAAAAATAATAGACAACCTGCCTATATTTTAACAGTGTAGAGCTAAACTGTCACTTTTTAATATTTTGATAGTTTTTTAAAGTATAATTTTTTTAATTTGATTCAATTAAAGTTTACTTTACGTTATTTTTACCCCATATAGAATTTAGTCCCTGATTGGGCGCCATTTAATGACAAGTCTAGCAATTTTAATAATTATTTTAAAGTTACACACCAAAAAAAAAAAAACAAAATTAAATCAAGCAAAACAACATTAAATTAAGTTGAAACAACATTAAAATCAAACTAATAAGGAATGACCGCTCACAGATTATTTCCGATTGCTATTAAATTTGGATTTGTGATAAAGGGGACAAAATAAATATGAATGATGTGCGCCCCGGTAGGCTAGTTGGTAGCGTGCTGGCTTATCTGTGCGGGGGCCATGGGTTCGTTTCCCACCAGAGGCACTGGTCTGTTTTCGCTACAACGCGCCGGGTAGGGTACTAGTATATAATTTCTAATTATATGATTATTAAAAAAAAAAAAAAAATTTTAAAAGTTTTAAGAAACTTTATAAATTACAAATTAATAAAAAAAAAAAATAAATATTCTTAGGGCAAACTTGAAATGTTATCGGTAAAATTTAAGTTTTTTCATCCCATTTAGAAACAAAAATCCATTTTGTTTCTTAAAAAATTTTTTTTTTTTTTTGAACTTCCCAATTAGAAAAAACAAAATATTTCTGTTACTGTTATTTCCTGTTATAGTCCTGTTATTTCTAACTTTATGTTACACTTTTGTTCCCCACTGTATTTACTGCATTCTATTATTTCATCACTATCTCTATAAAGACATCTAGCTATCTGTCTATGTTTTACGCTTTTACCTATTTGTCTCAATGCAAATTCTCCATGATATGATTATGATCAAGATGATGTTGATGATGATGTTAAAAGCAATCCCACTTTTTTTTTTTGTTCTTCTTGTCATTATCACTAAAATAAATATGATGTCACTTTGCATTTGCATCAAAACTAATTGCAATATTCATATTTTTTAAGATGTAATAAAAGAAAATTTAAATGATTTAACAATTAGATTATTTAATGGAATTCCCTTCAATGTACGATGAGACAATAAAGAGGAGGGGTATGGTTTTGAGTATAATAATTTTATTTTTTTTTTTCAGCGTAATTTTTTTCATAAGCAGTTTGTATTGAAAAAAATCAGTTAAGAGTCTTAAAAATTATAAGTAAATTTGGAAGAAAAAAAAATTTCGCGAAAGTTTTTCCGTGATTTTTCTTTCAAAAATATTTTTTCTACTTTTTTGCAAAATTTTTTGGTGAAATTTTTAGTTCATATCCCAGTGTAGAAACGGTTATGACATGCCATTACTTTTCTCACAACCAGTAATGACTGCATTACTTTTACACAAATAATAAGATATTGTTAATGTTCCCATTATTGTAAAGCAAAAAATACTACGTTACCCATAAGTACTTATTTGTATCATTATTTTAAATATAAAGTAATTTTTTTAACATTTTTTGAAAAATTTTCGGTTTTGAGTTTTTTTTTGTAAAAAAATTTTAATTAAGTAAATGGCTTGTTGATATCAGAAATTTTCAATTATTCTTTCCGCGAAATTTATTTTTGCCCAATTTTTCGGCAACATATTTGTTGCCAAATATTTTTTCTGGAATTTGTTTGCCAGTTTATTGTGCGCGAAATTTTTCCACGACATTATTTGGTTTGTTGGTATTATAAACATTTCAAATGAGAAAAATTTGTTCAATGATGATCAGTAAATTTTTCAAAAGAAAATATTTTCGCGAAATTTTTTCAGCAATTTTTTTGGTATTTAAAAAATGATATATATTAACACAGGAATCAAAAATGTTTGAAAAATTTGTTTCGCCAATTTTTTTTCCGGTATTTCAAATGAGAAAAATTTGTTCAAAAATTATGAGTAAATTTTTCAAAATAAAAAATTTTCGCGAAATTTTTCCGCGATTTTATTTTTTTTATATAAAAAATGCTATATGGGTCAATTTCAAAAAAAATGTACACAACAATTTTTTTTTGCTTATTTTAAAAGTTTTTTCAATTCGCCTGTAAGAGTTGCCAATTTATGTAGAAATTGATGAAGAATCCGGTGGTACTTTTAGGCTCTCAAAAAAATCAATATTTTTTGATTTTTTTTAGGTTTTCTATGATTTCTATCTTGAGCGTCACACACCAAATATGTATAAAAAATCGCTAAAAATGCAAAAATATTTGAAATTCAAGCTTACTACGATGTTCTTTTGTTTCTCAAGATTGACTTTTGCGAAAATCACCTTTTCGATTACAAACACGTTTCACCTTGATTTTTCATTTTTTTTTTAAGTGACTAGTTACTTTAAAATTTTAAGATGAAAATATGTAAATTTTTGTTAAAAAAAGACTTAAACTTAAAGGTTCCTTGCAAAGTAATAGGCTTGTAACAATGTATTTAAAAAAAACTGCAATTATAAGCGTTTTAAGGGAAAAAAACTAAGTGTGACGCTCAAGATATTTTGTGACGATCAAGAGATTTTGTTGCACGTAAACCAGAAATAATGCCAAATTTAAAGTTTGACGAAAAAAAGTTTATTCTTTTACAAAAAGTAAATAAAAAAAAACAAAAATTTTTGAAAAAACAAAAATTTTCATACAAAACTAAGCATGTACATATTCTTTGATGTCTTTAACAAAAATGGAAAAAAGGAAGTAATTCTTGAAGAAACTTATACACATATGTAAATATTTGACGCAAAACAATAACTTAACTTAATTTAATTTATAAATTTTCATTCGAATTCTTATTCTGAATCTGTACAAACTTCATGAAATGACAAGCAGCTTTGTTTTTTTTCATTCTCGTTCATTTTAACCACTTTCGAATTAAGTTTGTGGCAGTTCCGTTTCTCGTTGCTATTCATAAACAGAATTAGTCAGTAACAATAAAAATTAAACTCAAATATACCACGATTATACCTTTCTTTCTTTTATATTCGTCATAACGCGCTTTATCGACCTTTATTTTCTCTCGATATCTCCGTGCTCTTTCACCCGCCGTTAATTTTGTTGTTTTACTCTTGAAAATTAAAAAATTATATGAAAATTAAGCATTTTAAGCTATGAAGCAATATATATCAAAAGTGATGCTCATGAAATGTTTGCATATTTTGGTTTTTTTTCGTAGGCAATTTATTTCTCAAATTCACAAATTATAAAAATATGAGTTAAAACCATGTAAACAATGATTGTCAACTTCAATTTTTTACATATAATATATTCACTTTTAAAAAAATTAGCGTGACGCTCATGAAATTTTATCGCGCCCTTACCATGGTGTTCACAAAAACTACGCAAATGCACACTTTTTTTAATAGATTTTTTTTTTCGCTTTTTCACTTTTGTAATAATTAAACTTTGATCTTTCCTTACGTTAATTACTTCATTTAAATTCAAATTGAAAACTAGTAATATTACTTGAATTATAAAAAAGTGACGCTCAATGCAAATTGTGGGGACAACCTTTCTTTGCAACGCCAAATTCGCACTAATTAAGTTTTGACGACTATAACAAATCAAAACACAAGAAAGAAACGCAATAATTCGAAAACTGTTATTAAATGTTGCATATTTACTTTTTTCTTGATTTTATTTTATTTTGTTTACTAAAAATTCTAACGGGGGACACATGCTTTTGTATGGAAGGAGTCAGAGGGAGAAATAAAACACCATTCTGAATAAACAAAAAAACAAACATACAAATTTGAGAATTACGTTTTTTGTTACATATTCCTCGCTGATCACTCTCACATTTTTGTTTTTTTGTTTTTTTTTTTACCTAAAATAGTAGTGTAAAGTGCGGGGACACAAAAAATGCGTTTTTTTGAAATTGACCCATATATTAATTAACACAGCGATCAAAAATCTTTGAAAAATTTGTTTCGCCAATTTTTTTTTTCCGCAAATTTTTTTTTTTCCAAAATTTTTTTCTCGAAATTTGGTCGTAAAATCATAAGTATGTTGGTATTAAAAATGAGCAAAATCGGTTCAGAAGTTCAAAAAATATCTCGAATTATTTCCGGTATTTCAAATGAGAAAAAATTTCTTCAAAAATGATGAGTAACTTTTGAAAAAGAAAAAATTTTCGCGAAATTTTTCCGCAATTTTTTGTTTTGGTATATAAAAAATGCTATATTGTTTTTTTTTTTTTTGAACAGAGAAGCAACACTCAGGAAATTCTTCCTACTAATTAATGTGTTGCTTTCTTTGGAAAGGGGATATTGGAGAGATGAAAGGTGGTGAAAGATGAAGGGCTTCAAACGTGGCAACACTGCAATTGCGCGAGATGATAAGTCTTAGAACAGTTGTTGCTCGCCACCTGATGTAGAGTTGGCGAATTTATTGAAGCTTTTTGCTCCGAAATTTTTTCTCGAAAGTTTGGTTGTTGAATTCATAAGTAGTTACATGAGCGAAATTATTTGAAAAATGCGTGAAAATTAGAAAAATTGTTTCATGGTCGTTAATCAATTTTCATATAAAGGGTCCGCCATCTAACGTTTTTCTTTTCAACTAGTGCTTATTTCGTGAATGGTAACACTTAGCTCATGTCTGATTTGACAGATTATTAGTTTTATCCTTCCGCTGAACGAATATGGTTGTGTATACGCTTGAAAATCATGGTAATGAGCAAGGAGTGGCCGTTACAGTCAATGGCGATCGTTATCGTGCCATGTTGAACGAATTTTTGAACAGGACGGCGCTACGTGCCACACAGCCGAAGCTACACTCGATGTTTTGCGCCCTGTTTTTGAAGATCGCATTATCAGCCGCAGAGCTGATGTCCTTTGGCCACCTCGGAGCTGCGATTTGACACCGTTGGACTTTTATTTGTGGGGTGCCGTCAAAGATAAGTGTTACGCCAACAAGCCAGAGACAATTGACGCCATTGGTGAAATACAGCTGCACACAATCGATAATGTACTTAAAAATTGGACCGATCGTGTAGGCTACTGCATGGCCAGCCGAGGCAGCCATTTAAATAAATTTATTTTCCATTATTACCCGGAAGGATTGTACTTTCAAATAAAAAAAGAAATTTGAGAAAATATTCAGTATTTTTTTTTTATAGCATTTTCAAAAAAAAAAAAAAAGTTATTTGGCGGACCCTTTAGGTTTAGAGTACGTGTTCTATTTCTCAATTTTTTTTTCCGCGAAAATTTTTTCCCACAGCTTGGAAGTTGTAAGAAAATTTTCAAATTTTTTTCGCTAAATTTTTTTTGTACATGACACAGCTAATTCGAAAAAAAATTATTCTTTTTTTTTTGGGAAAATGAATAAAATTGGTTCACGGGTGCTAAAGTTATAAGGAAATTTCGGAAGCATTCTTTATTCGCAAATTTTGTTTTTCGAAAAAAGTTTTTTTTATTAGGTTCAAAAATTTTAGGTTTTTTTTTGAATATTTTTTTTTGAAAATTAGACACATTGGTTCACGGGATCTAAAGTTATAAGGAAATTTCACTAATTTTTTTTCCGCGAAATTTATTTTCGCAAAATTTTTTTTTTTGGCTAATTTAGTTTCTCGACAAAAGTTTTTTGAATTAAATTTTTTAGGGTAAATTTTTTGGTTTTTTTTTCTTTAAATTTTGTTTTACTTGAATGTTTTTTTTTCATCATAATTAATGGAGAGTGTGTAAAGACTTGAAATTAAAAAAAAAATATATATAGAGTATAAAACACTAAAAAAAAGGTTGCATTTATAAAAATTATCAACACTGTAAAATTATTTTAGTAAAAATCATTAAAAAAAAACCTTTCAAATCATAAAAAAATCTTAAATCAAAATTTATTTATTTTTTTGTCAAAATAAAATTTTTAAACATAATTCCAATCAAAAATATACCATAAATATCCCATTTTCAGTTTAAAATTTGTACATTTAAAATCAACTGAAAAAAAACGAAAACAAAATTAGTTTAAATAAATAAAAGAAAATTCTTTGACTAAAAACGCTTGTAATTTTATTGTTTCTTAAAAAAGAGTAAGATAAAATTTAAAAAAAAAAAATATATAAAAAAAATTAATGAAAATTAAAATTTAATTTAAAAAAAAATTAAGTCACAAATCGGTTAATTATAGCAAAAATTTTGCCATAACAAAAAAAACTGAAATAAATTTTAAATAAATACAGAGAAACCTAAAAATATTAAGAAAATCTAGTGATGGTCTCCGTTTTTTTTAATTAAAAATAAATTAAACAAAAATTATAATTTAAGTATTATTAAACAACAAGCGTTTTTAAACAAAGAATTTTTTAGTTTTTATTAATTTTGAATATTTTAAATTTTGAGTTGAACACTTAAAAGATTTACAATTTTTTTTTTTTTTAATAATTTTTGACAAATTTTCTATTTTATCTATGAGCCCATCACAATTTTCTTTAAACTTTTTTTTTTTAACTTAATTCAGAAGAAAATCTAAATTTTTATATTGTTAAAAAATTGTGACTTAATTTTTTTCTAAAAACCTATTTATTTTCTTTAAAAACATTCACTATTTTCTTTTATTCCCTTTGTCTTATAGAACAATCGTTTGTCATGCAATGTCTCAGAACAAATTGAAAAATTAATCGATGAAAAATGTCGCATTTTAAATAAAACGGGTACCCCTAAATCGAGTGCTTTACATTTGGCCAACTGGATGAAGGGACAATTGGATAAGCAGCAAGAACAAGCGCGTTTAGCGGTGGCTCGTTCTTTATCGGATTCGGGTCCCACCAGAACCCATATAGAAGATGAACCTGCTCATTATCCTGATAATGATCATGATGAACGTATTACCTATTGGACCCGCCAACAATTAGAAAAACGTACTAAGGAATTGAATTTGGCCAAAGAAAATGGTCATTTATCTGCTAAACCCAACTTTGGTGGCAAACGCTTAAGTGGCGTAGATGAGCTAAGTATGAGCGATGTATCATTTTCCGAAGGGGTCAGTCAAATAAGTCAATCACATAGTACTACTTCGGATAGTCAGGTAAGAGTTTAAGTGAAAATTGTAGTTAATAAAACTTTAGGTCTACGTAGAAAACAGTTTCCTGTTACCAACCGAATGTGTACAAATCGAGTGATATGGTTTAGGCATCTGAATTTTTCGGTTGTGACAACAATATCCAATTAGCTCTCACACCAGATTTTGGCAATAACAATTCTTTCGTCAGAACCGAAGAATTAGATTGGCCCCAAATTCGGTAGTCAGCACTAATCTTTTTTCTGAGTGTATATTTGCTTTAGTCAATGCAAAATCGAAAATCCATTTTAAGTCCAGACACATTTAAAATTTGCACACATTTCTTATCGGGACTCTCTTCTTACTAAAGACACAATTTTCTTCGGAAAAAAATCCATATTTATTTTAGTTTAGACACATTTTTAGCCTCGACAATTTTTCTAAGAAATAACAAACTCATGCAAATGTAAGAGTTGGGTTCAAAATTTCTCAGCCCATATGAAAAATAAATATATAAACATATGACCATATCATATGTTTGAATCCAAAATATATAGTATAGAAGAATATTTGAAGCATATACGAACATATCCTATCGTATACCCTCAAGTTTTGGATGCGAACAAATGTGGTCATATACGAGACAAGATATGAACAGGCATGATCAGTTATACCCATATATGATCATTCTCAAGATCGTAAAGTAAAAAGGGAACGTATATAAATATAAATGTGAATTATTGGGTATATATAAATGTATCTGATCATATATGTCCATTTATTGTTCAATAAATGATCATATATGGTTTGATCTATTACCGTTACTGTTTAGATCAGATATCATAAAAACATCCATATGGCCGGAAATTTCGGATCAGAGCATATATGGTCTTATATGAGGACTGTATGGTAATATATGATCATATATGCTTGTAGCTGATCATATAGGTTTATTTATTATTAAATACATCACCACATATGTTCTCGCATATGACCATATACATTTGGATCTAATATCAAACATGCTGATATATAATTATATGGAAATATAGACATATAGATATAGATCTGATCATTTATGAATCATACGTTCCGACCTTTATCGATATGTAACTTTATTATCTGCCCAATTGGAAATTTAGGTGAACTGCCACCAACATTCTGAGACAACTCGAATACATAATAAAAAAACCTTTTTTATGTTGGGAGAATTATCTGTGTGATGTTAATGAATTTGTTCAAAGATCTATGAAGTGTCACTGCAATTCGTCCATTAAAACTTTTCATTAAATTAATGCAGATTTTCATATAATTGTATGAAAAATTTCACTTATTTATTCAAAATTTCGTACGTCTAATAACACAGTTTCATTAAATATAGTTTCATAAAAATTATGAAGATTTTTCATAAAATTTAAGAAATTTTTCATTAACTTTTTGAAGAAAACTTCTTTAGTTTAGTGAAAAATTCATTTAAATATCGACTAAGAAAATTATCTGTATGCGCCATCTTTTATAGCTTTTTTGTTTACGTGTGGATAATCCGGGCTCTAGGCACTTATCTAGATATCCTAGTCAAGACTCGATTTCAGTAATTTAGTCTAGGCACATAATCAGGATTTATAGTTAGGACACTTTCTGTTTCAATAATCAAATTTCAAATTTGAACAAGACAAGACACACTATTTGATTAAGGGTTTCATATACTACGTGTGAATAAGCCGGTCTTTAACTCCAAGCTAGATAAATTAGTTATGACAAACTTTCAGTACCCTAGCCAAGACACTTTTAGTTTGGACACTTTTTGTTTCATTAGTAAAATTCATAATTTAGACAAATTCCGAATTCTTAGATACCATATACGTGTGAATAATTCAGCCTTCAGCCTACAAGCTAGATAAATACGTCAAGACACACTTTCAGTAATTTAGCCAAGACACCTTATTACACTTTTCGAGACAATATTTTGTTCATTATTAAAATTCCATAAAGCATTATATTATTTCTAATTACTTTGCTTTTAATTTTTCCCCCATTTGATCATTTCCTAACAGATCACTGTACGTTCTAGTCCCATAGTATTAGATAAATTAGCTGTTTGTCGTCATTGTCATAAAAATTGTCAACAACAAAATACTAGTCCAACATCCAAACACAACGAACATATGGACGATAGATCAAAATGTCCATTATCACCTTCATCACAGCTGAGATCAGCATCTGGACTCATATGTCATTCACTTAAAGTTCAACATAGTCAATCATCACCGCAACGTTGTTGTAATGTTAATGGTACTCAGGCCGGTAGTAATAGTCAGGCTAGTAGTGTTACAAGCATATCATCTGGTACGGTAACGGGTGAGAAACCCAGTGATATGCAATCATCCCAACAGGCAGCTAGTAGTAGTAAATGTGAAATAGGTGATACCGAAAGTGATGTAGCACAACTAATATCCGATGATGTTTACCAATCAGAAGCAACGGATGATGGGATCATGGGGGGGAATACAAGCAGCAGTGTCAGTAGCACCGGTGGTGTGGAGGAAGCCAGACGACGAATCACCGACTGCATCCACAATTTACGAATTTTAGATGAACATAATGAGGCAAATGTTTTACTTAATGGTCACTGTAAAACATCCACTACGACGACTACAAGTTCTTCTGGTAATGAAAGTGATACAAAAGAGAAATTTAAACCCGAGCCACCACCTAGGAAATTTATTAATATATTACCACAAACAGCTAAAGAAATTGAAGAAGTAGAACAGGCCAATGAAATGGTCAAAATGAGTGTAACCATTACCGAAACAGCCAAAATAATAATAGTCGAGGATACCAAGGTATCCATAAGCAAACCTGTTACACCCACAAAATCTCCCAGATCACCCAAGTCTCCGAAATCCCCCAAAACCCCCTTAACACCAAAATCTGGACGTTCTGTAAGCAGTAGCACAAAATCAAATCAATTTGTAGCCTGTACTTGTAAATGTTTACCAGAAGATTTCGCCAATACTACATTAAGTCCCGAGGAAGTGGAGTTACAAACATGTAAGATGTTAGAATCACCTAAACAATCTCCTAAAATGCCAAGATCTCATCCGGTGGAGGAAGATAGGACAACCTACGAAGATCCTCATAAATATTGTAAATGTATTTGTGATAAAACGTTAGTGGGTAATTTTAATACTAAGCAGGACAAAGATGATGATGATTTGTCTTTAATGTTGATTGGTTTGGCTCAATTAACGCCCGCAGCCAAATTATTAAATATGAAAACTCCCACGGCTCCTATGCCAACACCCACCCAAAATTTTTCTTCTTACACGGAAAATGGGTTTGTGCCAACTATTGCCATAGTACCGGCCACACCCGATTCAGTGCTAACGAAAACTACCACAAATGTATGGGATAATGCTACTCATGTTACTTCAACTACAGCCACGGCTAATCTATTAATCAGCCAAGAACCTAGGCAGGCAGTTATAGAAAATATACCCGAGGATTCTTGTGATGAGTCTCCCATAGATGAGGAACCTCCCTACCGACCTATGTCAAATACTCTGAGACGTTATGGTACTATGTCTAGTTTGGAGAGATTACCCTCGGAAGATCTTTTGGAAGACAATTTAGATGAATATGATGACGATGATGATAATGACGAGGACGTTGACGATGAAGATGAGGAACTTATGGATAAGGCTAGAGCTGATAATATTGAATTGGATAATGAGATTAGAGTTGTTACCAAGGCCATCTATGAGGATTTACCAGAAGCTGGTACTTCTTCCAATACACAAGCTAATGCCTGGACTAGTCGTGCTTCAACTTTTGTTTCAGGAAAAATGTCATTCTTTGAGGAGTCACGTGCATTTATTGATAAATATTTGGGTCGCTGGAATCAGGATCAAGAAAATGCTGGAAATAATGGTATTACCTCAGATCCGGAAGAACAAATGGATGAGTGTACTTCAGGTGCCACATCAGGGGAAGAGGTATGGGGTACTCCTACGAGTGGAGGAGATAATGATGATTTGCATTTGGCCAATTCTGAAAATACACATTCGGTAAGTAGTTAAATGTTTGACTCGAACTTTTTATGAAAAGTAGTTTCTCATAGTCATATTCCACATTTTACTTTCCTTCTTTCTCTTACTCAATCCCTCTCTCCATCTCATTATTTCCATCATCTCTCTTATTTTCCTGTCTAGTTCTTGACTATCTTAATATTCTCCTCTCTTATAGTTTTCTCTTTGTTTATATTATTCGAAGATATTTATATTACCTTTTAATTTTACTATCACTTTTTCTCATTTCTCTCCTTAGTCCCCTACAAAATCTAGTAACTCCCTTAACGATGACGATGACACCGAACTTATGATGGATGAATTGTTAATGGCTCCGCCTATGTCTGCCAGCACAATACGCGGCTTATTACCACGGTAAGTTTTAGTAGAATACATTAATTTAATTTATTTTGAGAGTAGTTTTTTTGGGTTATTTTCATTAAAAATAACTTAATAGTTATTAGTTAAAAGTCTCTTATAACTATATTCCATTGTTTATACACCAAAGAGTAATTGTAATATTTTTTTTTCATAAATATTTCTCTTTTTTTATCCCTTCATATACTGTTTTGTAGTTTTTACAGGTTAATATTGTTTTTTATTTTAAAAAATACTCTATCATTTTTGTAAATCAATTAAAAAGATTCATCATTAGTTTAGTATTTATAGTTTATAGAGAGTATTGATAGTTTACCTAGATAGAGTATTGATAGTGCACCTAATAGAAAACCTAGTTAGGGAGAAATATAGTGTTTGAACAGGTTTAAACGATCTCTAGGTATACTTTTATCTACTTCCTGTAGTACTAATAATTAAAAAAGCCACTGTTGGAATTGATTTTGCCACAATATTACACTTTTTCGGAAAGGGTTTTAGTTCGGTAGTTAAAATCATAAAAAAGTTAAAATGTTAAGTAGAATGTTATAGCCGGTTCCTGATCTAGGTTTGGAATAATATTGCTAAAAGCTGGAATGTGTTTTCTGAGGTTGTATAGTATGTTAAATTTTAAGGATGACTTTTTTCTCGAAAGATCATATGTCAGCCCTGCTCTTTTAGATGTGCCCGAATCCGAACCTAAAACAAATAATATCTTAACATCAAATAAAATGCATTCTAGGATAAGGATAATCGATAAATTTATAATCATAAACCTAATATTATCTTAGGTTAGGTTGAATAGGAGCACGACATACATGGAAAACTTACAACCCAGAAACCTAAACCCATCTATATTTCCTTAAAAATTTCCTTTATCGCCACCCCCCTCCTCGTCACTACATTAATTCGTATATGAGCGTCCCAGTCCTAAAAAGAATTCCTATAAACTTACAGATCGTTAGCTTACCAAAACCAAGAAAAGTTTTCGTTCTCATTGGATTAGTCAACGACCGATATATTCTACAATTAATCAATGTCATCCATCTCGCCCTCGTCTCCGTATTATGATATCCATATCGGTTAATACAACTGCAACACCCAAAATATTCAGAAATCAGATTTGAATATGATTGCACTAACCAAGTTTATTGGTTGGGGCCACCACTTTATTTTTTATATGTGTTGACACCAGAATGTTCATCTCCATCTTCGAGCCGTCTGTATATTCAGCGGCTTAGTTCTTTCAACGACATCAGTAGTCCCCGGAAGTTCGCTGTGTCATTCTAAGAGATGCATTGGACCCCTGGACCCAAAAATATATGACCAATGGCGGGATATTGAGGCGCTCTTAAACAGGTGCCTCCTGTTACACTAAGAGTTATATGACTTTAAGTTCACCTCCCTCGACGAGTACAGCCATTGAATAATATACGGCAGTAGGACTCAACTCAACCCAAAAGTTCGTATACAGTTATAAAAACATATATGTATGTCCTTTTTAGTTCTCTCCCGGGTATTCCTCCACGCCTTGCTACTTTGCCTCCTTCAATAGTAGAAGAGTTGTACCATTTAGGGGAGCTCAAAATTCTTCCAAGTATATTTCCTTTTGAACTAGCCAAGTTCGGTTTTCATCGAATGTTCTCCCAGACAGTCTTCTTTGTCCATGTAGATTGACTTTCAAGCGCTGAATTCATAAGGTCACTGATCGTTTGAAAAAAAATGTTGTCTTATCTGTAGCTCAACATCATAGCTTATGCCATAAGCTTCTGTTGATCACAAGTTTACATAGATTCCATTGTTACCAAACTTCCACTGTTTATCATCACCTATATTCGAGTTTATCACGTTACTCCTGAACATGTCGCCTGTCAATGAGGCTAATTCGGTATCAGTAAGAATACTTTCCAATACATCAAAGTTCGATGATATATTCACATTGTTGTACGCTTCTTTCACCTCCAGGAAAGTTGCAAGTCGAGTCTTTCGATGACGGACTTATATGTCTATAGTCCCTCTTTGGGGATAAAGAACACTCTGAACCATCTCCATTCCAAATGCATATACCCAGATGACAGACTGCCAGGAAATACACAAAATTGCCATGACATAACAATGTATCCCGCAAAAACGCCCGTGAAAATGCAACCCCTCTGAATTGTAGGGCTTAAAAGATCTGTATCATATTGAAATTTTAAAATTGTTTATTTTAATCAAACTTATCTCACTCTTTAAGTTGGGATAGGGTTAAGAGTTCCAATCTAAATTCAACCCAATATTAGCATACACTCAACAAAATTACTATTAGATACAATCCTTAAACCATGATTAGATGGAAAGTAAAACAAATTTTTAATTCTGTACCATTCAAGTCCTAGAAGACTATAGTTAGTTAGATTTTGTTAAGTTTAGATTATCTAGTACATATTAATAAAATATAGTTAAGAAGTATAGTAGTATTTAGGATCTCATTATCATATAATTCTTGTATTTTCTTAAAAATTTTGGTAAAATTTTGTAGTTAAGTAATATTTTCATAATTTTTTATGTAAATTTCATAAATAAAACGTATCATCATGATCATATCATCATTATCAACAACTTATATACAAACAAAAAAAACATACATCAAAATTCTACAACAAAAATAACGGAAATTGAAAATCGGAAACATAAAATGAAAAAAAAAATTTATTCAAAATCCTAAACACAACTAAAATGAAATCGTAATACTCAAATACTAACACAACTCAAATAGACGACGCTTAGAACCATTATTTGAGGAGGAAACGGAGAGTGATGAAGAAAAAACTCAACAGGAAAGTGAAGAATTAAAAAAGGTGGGTCATCTTTAAAGAAAATGCATGTTTAACAAAATAAAGGCTTTTTTCTGTTTCTATTTTTGATTTCTTAATAACATTCTAAATCACTAATGTATAACAAGCACTCATTGTCATTAATATTTTTTTTTTCATAACTTTTTTCTTATTTTCTTTCATCTACTCATCATCAAAACGCCATTTTAACTAAAATTTTTTTGTAAAAAATTTGTAAACTAACATATTATTTTGTTGTTGTTAAATGTTTAATAAATGTGTGTGTTTTAATAATTAAACTCATTTTCTGTGTGAAATATCATCATTAGAAAGTTGTAGTAAAATTAGTTAAACTCTAGCAAAACGTTCAGTACTGCAAACTTATTACAATTAAAAGCAATTGATTTGCAAAGCTTTTAAAAGTTTGCTTTAGTACCAACATACTCACGATAAAATAACATGTAAAATTTTAAACTCCAACTTTGAATTAATATATTCAAACTCAATTCACATACAAACTATAAAAAAATCTTAAATATCTTTTCAATAACATTGAATTTCACTGACTTAAAAAACGTGGCAGCTTTAACGTATAGTTTGCTATAAACCAGAATTGATTAGTTGAATTCTATTCCAAACAATTGGTAGGGGGAAACAACGACAAATGGCCACTATTTAGAGGATTCGGAAGCTGGAAGTTCCAGCGAGGAGGAGGAGAACGACGAGGAGGAGGAGGAGGATCAAGTGAATTCAGCGGATTACGACGAGGAGGACGAGGATCAGACCTCGACGGAAGAGAGACTACAACCGAATTTACAAACCACCTCATTGGGTCCTCGACCACTAAGCAATCCTTTAGTTGGCACCACCATACTACCGCCATCGGTACTGAAGGCCTCATCTTGCGAGTACCTATTGGATCAGCTTATGCCACACACAGCAACAACGACGAGGGAAAATCCATGGGATCCTATTACCACGGTTATACCAACGACGACCACCATACCAACCTCACCCAGCATAGCAGTAATGTCAGCCTCATCGACCGCCACCATGATGTTGATTTCACCGACGACATCACCGAAGGTGACGACGAAAACGGTGACAACGAGCTGTTCTTTGACGGCCTCAACAACAGTTCTGACAACACAGAATCTAGATCACTCATCGGCATATACAATAATCAACAAAGAGAACGTCACTATCAAGAGCGACAAAGACGTTTGCTCCAGCAAAGTAGAGGAGAAGAGTGCAGTCAAAACATTGCCACGACCAGCGAAATTTATACCACCTCCACCGCCGCCACGCCGTCTGTTATTGACTCAAACAAATCTAAAGACAAGTGGTCAGGAACAAAAGCCAATAAAAGTGGTAAGTTATAAAAATTAAAAAATAAGCAAATGATAAGTTTACATTAAAAACGAGGAATCGGAAGTAAAGATACTCTTCAAAACTTAATCATGACAAAACATAGCATAAAAATCATTCCCGTTATGTTCAGGGAATTTCTTTGTCTTCTTGATATTATTTCACTGAGTTCACATAAAGTTGGAGTATTGCCTGCGGATAAGTCTTGAACCCTAATATTTGCAAATATATTGCTCTAAGATCTCGTACTCTCACTCTAAGTCACTGCAAATTGCTAAGTCCGCACGATCCATTCGGAATAAGTGTGTACTTAGCGTTGTATACCTTAACGTCTTATGATGTTTCATTTTACTTCTGTCCGTACAATCCTAGTAGTCTCAATCCAATCCAATTCGTCCGCAATGTAGAAGCATTTTCCAGAAGAATCGCAACTTAATCTGTCCATCGATTTTTTTTTTCCATTTTTCGAGTGAATGCCTGCATTGTCCCTTCAACCAGGATTCTCAACTGGAGACTGCGCCATAAAATGTGTGACTTTTACAAGATTCTAGAAAAAGATAATTATGAGTAAACACCAGAATTGTTCTACGTACAGCCGAACCCAGACTTACTCCTTTCAAAATTGGGACGCCTGTGTCATTAATTTGGAACGATAACTACTAAAAAATGTTTTTCAACTAAAAAACTGAGATCCGAATCCAATTTCGGATAAAGAGACATATCCCAAATTAACTATTATTTGTACATATCATAAATTTCCAAATCCAATCAAAAGGCTGGCATTGTGACATCATCAGTATCTGTTGTGCCTTCCACAAAAAGGTAAGTTCAAACTACCTACAATGTCCCCTATGGAGGAAACCGCCTGAGGTAACCTATGATAGCTCTGCAGAGTAATTCCCAATGTGAAGGTGCATTCCGACAACGTCTAAAGAACTGCTTGACTGTCAAAGATGGCCAAAAAAGTTGCTCTCTGGATTACTGTTATCTGTTCGATACTGATGGATCCAATACTTCTTACGGTATTGGATACGGTTGGTATCTGGACGATGTGAACAGATTACTTATGACATGGGCAAAATAGCAAAGATTTGCTCAACTAAAATTGTTGCTGTTTTGGATGTGGCTATTCGCTTACGAATGGTGTGGCAGGAGAGTATCTGTAGTGATTTCCCAGCATAGCACAGGAGGGCAATATCCCTCCTATGATATATATAATGGACTGAACTTATTTAGAGTTCTTCGAAGCTAAGCTTGATATCGTATATATGATAGCAAAGTGAGTAGGTACTTGCAATATTAATAATTTGGATGAACATTTTGTTGTTCTAATTTACTTAACGGATTATTTTCGTTGACTTGTAACTTATTCTGTTTCTTTCTAGTGACAAACTAAATCGCTTTCTCACTCCATTTCTCATTGGTTTTCCCGATCATATTTAACTCTAAGAATGGTGATGTTTTAATACTCTCCTTATGTATTCCACAAATATTTGCTGGACTTCTCTCTTTCTAGTGACAAAATAATCACAGTCGTTCCTATTTATTTCTTTTTTGGTCTTCTCTCTTTCTAGTGGCAAACTAAATATCCTAGCTCTCTTTCTAGATATGCCGTTAGTCGTTAGAATTTATTTCTCTGGAACAATGCTAATGTTGTGATAATACTCTCTTTATGCTGTCATGCAAATATTTGTAGGTTTGCTCTCTTTCAAGTAACAAACTAAATCTCTTAGCTCCCTTAAGCCATTTCTCGTTGGTCTTCCCAATTTATGTTTCTTGAACAATGCTGATGTTGTGTTTCCAAATTTATTTTTTTGGTTTTCTCTCTTTTGGTATTCTCATTTTTATGAAATTTTTGTCGTAACATCATAGGCATTTTTCCCTTTTCGGCTCTTTGTGAACTCTTCCACTATGTATGTTAATTTAAAGTCACAATTCGATAATTCATGTCTGGTTGTTATTTTTATTTTTTCCTTAGCCCCAACCTCAACAAAAATCTGGCGTTTTTGCTGACGATGGCTTTTTAGTGGGTGCCATCGGAGACGACGCTTGCAACGTCAACGTAAGTACACACACGGTCAATACCCCCGAACCTCAATACACAGTAACGACGAAGACGCCGACAATAACAACGACGGCGAAGAAAACCCAACCAGTCGAGGATGTTTGCAATATCAAAAGGTATTCAGCAGCAATCGGCTACAAACCCGAGACTGTGTCACACTTAACGAAACAACGACCATCGTCAACAATAATCGAGACATCACTACTGGGTTCGGGCGACAGCAGCAGCAGCAACATAACGCACCACTCAACATCATCAACAACAGTTTCGATGATGAAGGAGAAGCACAAGGAGAAAGAAACAATAACAACAACGAAGACAATGGCAATGACACGCAACTTACAGAGGAAGGAGAAGGAAGAGCAGAGGGATCGAGAACAACAGGAAGACACAGAAAAAGATTCCAAATCGGCTTGTGCACAGCCAGGAGGAGTTGGCTCGGGTTTAAGTCCTCGCCTGGAGATGCGTTTAGCACTCAATCACGATATACTGGGAGACGAAGACTTGATAAGTTACGATCCTGGACCAGATCTAACAACTATTCTGGGGTGAATTTTATTTAAAAAAAAATTACTAATACAGAATGTGTTAATACTTATTTTATTTTTTTTTTTTTAATTTTAGGCACGACCTCTCCACATTTCAACGACTGACGGGACGAGATTTATTGAATCGCTCAACCACGAATCGTGTACAGCCAAAAGAGGCTGTCATATCGTTCTCTCAACAGCGAAACTCGAAGATGGATACACCCACAGTGAATCGCCGGCCACGACCTCAACTCAATACCAGCAGCAGCACCAGCCACAACAGCCAATCGCCACCACCAGCACAGGGTTCGTCAATGCCTTTCGTTGGTTCGGCACGTGTAGGCGGCGTTCCACAACACCTGCAGCCAAATCGAAATACATGGAGCAATTCTGTATCTGCGGATCGCAACAGAGACGAGAACGCCAGCGACGCAAGCAACAGCAAAAATATCAATTGCAACAGAGACGAGAACAAATTAAGCGATCTGGAAATCTTAGCGAGACGAGAGAAGATATATTGCATGTCTCAATCGAAGAGTGGCTCACAAGTCAAGACGATGATGACGACGAAGAGCAACAATTTTTGCAACAATCCTCTGACGAGGACGACGAGTACTACTTCGATGGGCGGTGTGACTGAGGAAGTAAATGTAACACCCAAAATGGGACATAGACAACGTAAAATAGGACGTGATGAAACTGCCCTTATCGAAGCTGGAAAGGCTAATAAATTGTAAGTTTATAAGGGAAATTGACAAAATAAAAAATGTTTTTATTATTTTTTTGTTGTTCTAGAATTAACTTTATTAAACGTCGTAATTCTGAAAATCCCTCAAGCGCCAATAACTCACAAACCTCGCTTAATGATACAAATGCCAGTAGCACACAACAGTATAAACAGATGCCAATGTCACCGCGAAAAGATAATGTATGATTTAATAATCAAAATGCCAAGTCCTTGTTTTTTATTTGTCTTTACTCTCATTCTAGGATAAACCCTCCTTAAATCGCCGTTTATGGAAACAAATAACCAAACGTCGTCGTTCAAATTCTGTATCTGAACTTGTGGCATCTTAAGGTCCTTTGGTGTCTTTTGAAGGCCGACCAATACACAATGCACTTTTTGTGATCCAGTCCAAAGAAATTTTGTTTTGTAATTGCAGTAGCTAGTACCAGTTTTTCCAGTAGTTTCTAGATTGTTTTGGTAGTGATTGTTAAAACACAATTTTATTTTGTGATAGTATAAATGAATAATTGTTGGTAAGTGAACTGATATTTTGTAATAGAATTAGAATATATAATTTAAAAAATTGAAAAGAGAACGTTACAACTCATCCTTAAGAGCATCTAAGATTAGGATCGAAAATGATTTGTCAATTGAATTGGAGTGAAAAGCACTCGTCTTAATATTAAATTTAAAGTCTTACTTTAAGAACGAAATTAGTTAAAAAACCACCCAATAAAATCTGAAACAATTTATACAAATTAATCAGATGCGAGTCCAAGGGATGGGGAAATTGGGGCATTTTCTCCACCATAATAAAAATGTTCAATACAAAAGTATAAAAAGGAAAAAAATGCTGATAGAAATGCTGTAACTTTCTTCCTCAAAATTTTTTCCAGTGTCCGCTTTTAAACTTGTTATATCCAGAACA
>JAEKOY010000007.1:0-137039 GCA_021234595.1 Delia radicum | reverse complement strand
TTTTAGTACAGTGTTATATTAACGTCATATAGACAGTCGCAATTAATTTTTAATTAATATGCATTTGACAAATTTAATTTAGAAAAACTTGAGGTTAAGAAGAAGAATAAGCCCTACTCGAGTTTAGCATCCTAAAATTAGTCAAAAATTATGTACCACACTTTTAGTTTTCCAGGAAATACATTTTTTTCATTGCTATAATACAAAACGTACTCTCATAGAAATAAACCTGTAAAAATAGCTGAAAAAGCTACTAAAAATTTATTAAAAATGATGAAAAATGCAGAAAAACATGCTAAAATTTACAGATTTTTTTGCTAAATGTTAGTAAGATAAGATAAGCAAAAATAAAACTGTTCAATTATTAAAATTTTAATTAAATTCGAGCTAAATTTTGGTTAATGAAAATAACAATTTAATCTGCTAAAATTAACAAAAACGTTTGCTGAATATTTGTAGACAAAAAACAACTAACAAAAACTGTAACGTTTACAAAATGTTTGTTATAAATATATACCTTCAATTTAGTTAAATGCAAATAACAGTATATCCTGCTAAAATTAACAGAAATATTTGAGAAAAAAAGTTTTAGACTGCTGAGTTTTATTCTAATAAAAAAAAAACTTTGAAAATTGAGATTTTTTTTTGTCTACTAATATTTAGGATTTTTTTTGCTAATTTTAGCTGATTGATTTCTAACTTTCAGTTAACTAAAATTTAGCCAAGTTATAACAAATTTGAAGATTTAACAGATCTGTTTTTGCTTTTCTCATATTACTAATATTTAGCAAAACAATTTCAGCAGTATTTCCTGCAACGTCATTTTGAACAACTGTTTAGTAGTTTTGGCAAAAAAAACTTTACAATTTTTTTTTCTATTCTCATTCTAATTTTATTTATCTATAAATAAACTTCGTGAAAAAATTTAAGTCATGTTTGATTTATTATATTTATTATTGATAAGCAGGGCGGCGACTTTCGTACAAATGCATGTTTGTACACGCAGAAAAAAAAACTGGGGAAATATTATCGAAGTCTTTAGTAATTATACAAATACACACATAAAATTAATCAATTGGAAATAAATCAGAATTACACTTTTTTTATTATTACAACAATATTTTAATTTCAGTTAAATCAAATTAATTGTATTTGTAAAGCATATTTGTTAATGATTAATAATTTAAATCTACAACTAATTGAATGTCATTTATACGAGGGCGGGCCAATAAGTCCGTGACTTTTTGAACATAATCTCCTTTTAGCTTAATACACTTAGTCCAACGTTTCTCCAATTTTTGTATCCCTTCCAAAAAATATGATTTTTGAGGTCCATAAAATAGGCATTTGTTTGATCTTTAATTTCATCGTTGGAGCTAAATCTCTTTTCACCGAGCTATTTCTTTAGGTTTGGAAATAGGAAATAGTCACTGGGGGCTAAATCCGGAGAATATGGCGGATGAGGTACCAATTCTTGAAAAGAACTTTTTTCTTGGCCATAGGGGGTCGTTTTTTTTTAAATCCTCGTTAAATCGGTCCAATAAGTTGGCATATTGCATAATAGTCCTTATGCCGTTTCTTGTTTTTCCCTTTTGAAGGTAATCGATGTGGATTATCCCTCGTGCATCCAAAAAAACTGTTGCCATCACCTTATTGGCCGACAAACTTACCTTGGCCTTCTTCGGAGTCGGTTTACCCGGAGAAACCCATTGTTTAGACTGCTGCTTGGTCTCCGGAGTGTTGTAATGGATCCATGTTTCATCCATAGTTACAATACGCCTCAAAAACTCATTCGAATTGCGGTTAAACAACTCCAAACAATCCATTGAAGTTGTCACACGATTACGTTTATGGTCAATTGAGAGCAAACGCGGCACCCATCTTTCAGACAGCTTTCTTAAACCCAACTGATCATTTAAAATCGAAACCACACTGCCATATGAAATGCCTATGACATCAAAAATCTCACTCACTTTTACTCTTCGATCGGCCAACACCATATCGTGGATTTTTTCGACATTTTCGGTGTATTGACCTCAATTGGCCGTCCAGAACGTTTGTACTTGTGTGACCACAATGAAAGTCAGTAAACCACTTTTTTATCGTTGAAATCGATGGTGCAGAGTCTCCATGGTATTTATTAAGCTTTTCCTTTGTTTGATTGACGATTTTTTTTTTTCGCAAAAAATAATGTTTAATGAGCACTCGAAATTTACTTTTTTCGAATTTTAAAAAATCTACGAGGTTGTATATTTTGAACAGCTGTTAAACGCAATAACATCAAAAGATGTATTTTTAAAAAAATAATTGGAAAAGTGGCTTTCATTTTCAAATGGCAAATGCAAAAAAAAAAATATTCAATGAAATGTCTCTGAAATTAAATTCTAACAATTCTAAAAATGTGATAAAATAATGGCCAGCTTTTATACCTGCATTCATTACAACTCAGAATATTCAGACGAAGATTAGGAACTTTTCTTTATGTTTATCATATTAAATTTTATTTTGGAGTGTTATTTCTTTCTGTTACCTTTTTTTTCTATTTCATTTATATCGTTAATTATCGTCTAGTCTAAAACTATTGGTTTTTTTAATTTTAGTATATTTTTTATAGAGTCAAAAACTACACCACAACGTCCCGAATTACCCCCCATTTCCATCAATGAAAAAATCGCCAAAAAACGAATAATTTATTTGTGTTGTTTTGGGTTAAGATGCTACACCACTAACCACTCTCCAAAAACAAAACAAAACTAGAGGTAGGTGCTTTTTAGGAGCTAAAGAAACTAGTCCCAAAGTACCCCACCTTCCCCTATATATAATTTGCTACTCTTTTACCACACTAACCTAAAAAACCCTATTTTTATATATTTTTGGTCTTATTGTAGAGTATGGGGGTTATAGACAAATAGTTTTGCACAAAATTTGTGCTAATATCCGTGGGGGCAATAATCGATCACAAAAGAAATATGGATTAAATTGGTTCAACATAAATTTTTAGAATATAAAACTTCTGACCGAAATCTTTAAGCCTTTATCTCTATTTTTCATACAACCTACAAAAAGACCTCCCATGTCTGAAAAATAAATATTATTTTTAGATACATGTTTTCCCACACCATATGATGATAAAATTATGGTCACAGCTACACTTTAAATAATTTCCAACAAAACTCAGTGGGAGATTTGACACTTTTATCGACATTATTGTTAAGCATTAGTAAGACTTCAAACATTTTTAGAGGACTTAATAATTTTATATTTCCAGGACTTTAAAAACATAAACTAGTGTTTTTTTTTATTAAGCATATGTTGCTTATAAATTTCTTCAAGTGTAGTATGCTATTTATGAAATATTATATCAAAGTTCTTTGAAATGTCATACCATCCTTCACCAACACTTAAAGTCAAATTGTCAACTGACAAAGGCTAACAAATAAAATAATCAAAACAACGTCACACACTCCTTTTTCACAATGTACCAAAAATATTAGAAGCAAACAAAACCCAAAAAAAACAATAGAAAAACAATTCTTCCCAGTATAGAAACGGTAATGATATGTCATTACTTTTCTTTAAAACTTTAAAACAAACAATATGGACTTATCAAAAACTACCCGACGAAAAAAATAAAATATATAGTCATATATAGCTTAATATAGTTGCATATAGTTATATATGTGGCCATATGCAAAGATATATATCATCATATAATATTATATCTTAATATTTTTTGTCTCTTCATATATACTTCCCTAGTAAAAAGGTTTAGATATGACCAGATATGATCTTTTATAATTATATCCAAAATTTGAGTATATTCAATTATATCAGAGTTCAGATATATTTATATATACCTTCAGATATAAGTATATATCATTTCAGATATGTTTATATATAAATATATATGGACTTATATATATATATATGGACTTAGATATAATTGGATAGACTCAAATTTCAGATATATATGATCATATATAACCTTTTTTACTAGCGTTGATAGAGCTAAATATGATATCATAGAGCAATTCCATATGAAAGCGATCACCTTTTGGACGACCCCTCTCCGATTTTAAAATAAATAGTCTCAATCGATTGCCCAGCAAAAAATAATGTACCTACATATATTTTTTTTTTTTTATAGTGACTGGTTTAGTGGTGGTGTGCGCCACTGTCATGTGACAAAATTGAAGAATTCTTCATAAGGGACCTCTTCTCCTGTCCAAACAAGGAGTCGGGGCCCATTTTTTTATTGCTGATTCTTAAAGCAAAAATTATGAGGAATCCAAAAAAAATAAAATTAGCCGGAAAATTTAGGAGCTTCTGTGGAAAATCGGAAAATTTAATTTTCATGGGAAAATTTAATTTTCATGGGAAAAAAGTAAATTTCTGAGAAAAATTAGGAAAGTTTTATTTTTCAATTAAAGCCTGATTCAATACCTTTCCAACGAGCTATCACTCGTTGCGATCGCTTTAGTACAACTTTCAATGAGGTCCCTTATAAAGAATTCTTCAATTTTGTCACATGACAGTGGTGCACACCACCACTAAACCAGTCACTATAAAAAAAAAAAAATATGTAGGTACATTATTTTTTGCTGGGCAATCGATTGAGACTATTTATTTTAAAATCGGAGAGGGGTCGTCCAAAAATTTGCCAATTTTGATCGTTTTCATATGGAATTGCTCCATATATACCTTAATGTATAATTATGATACAATAAAATCAAACAAATTCCTTCATTTTTATATATAATTATATATAGATGGTAGAAATTAACTAAATCAGAAAATCGCAAACAAGCAATTATAATTAGGTTGACCATTTTTTTCTCACACATAATCAGTACAAAATTTGTAAAATATATAAATTTTGTGATGAATTCAGAAAAACTAAAGCGAATTTACTTCAGCCTCAACCTACAAGAAACTCATAATTTTGATCAGGTATATATACATATATAAACCAACCACAAAAAATCGAGGATGTTAATTGATTGCTCGAGTAATCAAAATGAGTTATTTTCGCCTTTTTCTTACAAGTTTTGCGAATAGCTTTAAATCTTAAAGCTTTTTATTTGGCAGGGTTGCCAGTCCAATGTCAATGTTACCATTACCATTGGGAATCCGGCATGTATACTAATATTTAAACACAACATATTCTAGTTGATTGTTTTCATATTAGATTTTACATTGTTGCTTGGTACCTGAATGTTTGGTTTGAAAATTTTGTATGTATTGTTGATATTTTAGAATTGCATTTCATTTTTAATTGTCAGCTTTGAGATCATAATTAAATGTTACCATTACAAATAGAAAACACTAATTGTTAATAAATGTAAGAGAAGATGAAAAAAGATCTTGTGGGGATCAGCGCTAGAAGGAGAGCCGCACTTTCTACCTCAGCGACTAGGAAAGTGCGGCACTCCCTCTAGCGCTGATCCCCACAACATTTTTTCATCTTCTCTTACATTTATTAACAATTAATGATATTTAATTATGATCTAAAACCTGACAATTTAAAATGAAATGCAATTTTTAAAGATCAACAATACATATAAAAAAAAAAAAAATAAATAAATAATTTTTTGAAAATATTAAAAATCAGTACAACCAGTACACATTTTAAAAAGATCAGTACAAATCAGTACACGATCTGTTTTATCAGTACACATGGTCAAAAATCAGTACATGTACTGATCATATCAGTACGAATGGTCAGCCTAATTTAAATCTCAAAATCTTAATAAAACGCTTTTTTAAAGCTCAAAGTCGGAAATTTCAAAAAAGTGAAAAAAAAACACAGGCGAAAAAAGTTAATTTGAATTTTTTGATAATTATATATAAACATATATGGTAAAAACTAGAAAAAATAAGATTACATTTACATATAATTGTAGATGGCACCACATACTAGTCAAATTAAAATCACATCGAATTTAAAAATCCATTGATTTATATTTATATTTAAATTTTCATTATTATTTGAAATGCGAAACAAAATACCAGTGCGGATTTCCAAGGATTTTAGATTTTATGAATATTATGTATCAAATTATATTTAACTTGATCAAATTAAATACACCCATTTTTTGGATCAAAGTATATCAGACGAGATCCCATGGGATGATAAAGTTATGTATGCAATTTTTCTGATCAACTAAGATATGATGCGATATGAAATTATATATATGACTATATATACCCATATCGGAATTTTTTTCATCAGGTAGTTAGTTTTCCCATTATTTTAATACAAAAAATAATGCGTTACCCATAAGTAATTACTGTTATCATTATTTTGAAAATAAAGTAATGATCTAGACATTTTTTTAAAATCTATTTTCAGACTCATTATGTCTCCAACTCCACAAAGGACATATATAAGTATATATTTTTAGTTTTTGTAAACTGCAAAGTAATGCCATTTTCTGCAAGCAAGTCATTTATGTTTTTATTCATCAACTACAACATGTCGAGATAGCTCACATGATAGAGCTGTTGCCTAACAACCTGGAGGCCCGGGTTCGAGTCCCGTGTGTCACAATTTATTAAAAAAAAATTTTTTAAATAAAAAAAAATATTTTTTTTGTTAAATTAGTTTTATTAAAAATTTATTTTTAGACTCATTATTTTTCTACATACAGGTAAGCATATAGGTAACCAACTATTATTCGTTAGGTGGTTGGTCATGATATGTCATTATTTTGTGCGACATGCGCATATAAAAGTAATGTCATCTTTAAGTACTTGCCATTACGTAATATGTACCTACATATATAACCACTTATATGGTAATGCTTTTTTACACTGGGTTTACAATGAAAAAATTAAAATTATATGTATTTAGTATTAACGACGAACTGACATTTGAAGTGGTCTAGGATTAGGTTGCAAGTTCTATAGAATCTAAGGCTCACAGTACGTGATAAATTGCATTTTTCACTGATACTTGAACATGACCGAAAAAACAAAAAAATTATATTAAATCCACAATAAACATTGAAAACAAGACCATAATAAAAATACAAAACCATACAAAAAGTGTCATTTTAATGTGTCAGAAAAATTTTGAATTTTAAAATAAAATTTATTCTTTTATCTTTTAAATTTATTAATGTTTCCATACACAGTTTACATGCAGCGCTAGACGTGCCACAGACATAAGACTTAATATTTATATATATTCTGATACAATATTATTTAAATGGTTGAGATTATACATACCAACAATAAATATTATTATTTTATGAATAATATTCAATATTTATTTTATTAAAACACTCGTTTTTTTGCTCTTAGGTGTAAAAAATCATATTTGTGTTTCCATATTTATCATCAGCTTATAATTGCAAAGTGTATTTAAAGTACAAATAGATAAGAATTTATTGAATTCAACTTTAAAACATTTCGATATAAGCGGTTATATAAGTACATATTTGGCAATGGCAAGTACTTACAATTGTCATTACAAATTTTATTACTTTTATTTGGGGATGTCGTTTAAAATAATATCATATCATTACTAAACACCTTACAAAAAACAGAAAAACATATGGTTACCTACATGCTCACCAGTATGGACATAAATAATGAGTCTAAAAATAAATTTAATAAAAAAGTTTTTATTGAAACATCACGTGTTTCGAACCCAAACCTCCAGGTTGTCAGTCATCCGCTCTACCATCATATTTCTACCCTATATCTCAATATTGTGTACTTGTTAGCAAAAAACATAAATGACTTACTTTCACAAAATGTCATCACTTTCAAGCTTACAAAAAATCAAAAGTAAGTAATTATATATGCAAGAAGTAAAAAAATAATGAGTACATATAAAAATATTTTTTTCAAAAAATTTTGAGATCTTTACTTTAAATTTAAAATAATGATAAAAGTAAGTACTTATTGCTAGCGCATTATTATTTGTATTCAAATAATGCGAAAATTAACTAATTAAGTCCTTATTATTTGTGTTAAATTAATGCATATTACGGTGGTGAGCAAAGTAATGACATGGCATGTAATGACCTGGGCTTAAACTAATATGTAGTATCCCAGAAAAAACGCTGCTTACATGCAAGCAGGTTTGTAAGGGAGTAAGTCGAAAAGAATCCCTTACAAACCTGCTTACATATGATATGATTTTTATTTAACGAATTCCCTCTTGGAAGCATTACGTTTGGACAAAACAAGCGCGGATTTCAGCGCTTATAAAAAGCAGTGATTTCATGGGTTTCAGTAAAATCATATTTCATGTCTACATTATTACGATTAAAAGTAATATACATAATTTTAGATACAATTCTACAGATGTTAGTTTTTTGTGCCAGCTCTACAGAAACCGTTAAACGACTAATTATTTTTTATTTCATACTCAAAAAGACCACACACAATCGGAAGTCACTCGGGAAATCACTGTCTGCATTACAACCTGCATCCTTCTAAGGGATTAGGGTAAGCTGCTTACAAAATGCATCCTTGTTAGGGAAACAGAAAGCTCAAAATTTTTGTTTGTTTATTTTTATACGAAAATTATTCGTTTCTTTTGCTGCTTCTCAATATTATATAATAGTAAGCACTTGAGGATAAAACCAGGATAAAACCTGCTTCTAAAAACACGAAATTTTTTTACTGGGATATTATATTAAAACTTTTATTTAAAATGCAAACAGTCGACAAAAGTTGGAAAAAATAGCGGTGAAATTTGAAAAAATCTCCAAACTTAAAAAAAAGACAATTAAAAAAAATTGTCAAACTTTGCAAAAAATTTTAAAATTTATAAAAAATTCCGAAAATTGCAAAACGCTAAAAATTAAAATTTGTCTAAATTAAAAAAAAAGTATCCAAAAAAAACTCAATCACATATTAAAACAACAGGTCAACTATAAATTTCTATTTTCAATTTATAACGAGCTTTCAACCTCCGTATATTTACAAAAATAAAGCAAATCAAACATATTAGCTAGGTTGATACTAGTATTTCGATCTGGCTAAAGATCTCATCAGAACCCGAAGTTTTAGAAAAGTTAGAGCCTCCATAATAGGCAGAACTTTAACAAAAAACCTATTAATAATCAATTTTGCTCCATTCTTGTCTTCTTAGTAATCAAGCACGTGGTTAGGTCTTTTCCTAACAAGCATCATGACGTTATTAAACTTTGAAGACCAAAAATGTTCTATTTATATAAAAAAATTTTAGTTTGTACTCTGGCTCAAGTAATATTTTTTCTAACATATCCAAAATTTTAAAAAATTTACTAAATTTAAAAAGTCCCCAAATTATAAAAAATTTACAAAATTTAAAAAACGAAAATATTGAAAAATCGTTAACAGTTGAAAAAAAATTAAAAAAATCGAAAAATTAAAAACACATACACATTTAATTGTTGGCGGTTTTTGTAAACCGCCAACAATTAATAAAATAATTAAAAGAAATTTCGTAAAAGTAAATTTCTCGAAAATATTATTTATTTTTGCCATTTTTTTTTTGCGGGAAATGTGTCAGTATTTGAAACTTTTTCAAAGAACGACTTAAAAAACTTAAGTTAAGCTCTGTGCAATAACTCCCAGGTGAAAAAGTCCCAAAAAAAAATTTAAATAAGTCCCAAAAAATTTTCATACAAATTTTCAAATGAAATAATACCCAGTTATTTTGCAGTTATTTAATTTTTTTAGAAGTTATTTAATTTTTGTTATTAGGTGTTATTTCATAATGCAGTAATTCCGAAATGAAATAAGTCCCAACAGAACTTAGCGTGGGACATAGCGCCCAAAAACATTATATGTAAATTGTTGTTGTAAAAATTTTCTTGTTTTTGGGCAATACGACATTGATTTGGACGAAATAACATTTTTTGTTGGGCTCTATGCCGGTTTTTTGTTTGGCCAAAATAAATTTGGGCGCTATGGCGGTAAAAAAAGAAGTTATTGCCCAAAATATTATTTTTTTTTTTTATGTCATATGACCATAAATGTCAAGGCTGCTTCATGAAATCACACAAAAGAGTTTTAAGGAAACTTAAAAAGATTGCTTCAATTTTTTTTGTGTCGCACGCAGATAAACTTTAAAAAAAACCCTAAGAGCGGCCGAAGGCAGCCACACAGAAAAACTTGTTTTTACAAATCCAATGTCGAATCCGTTGAAATCTTATTTTTAAGACAATAAGTAACATAATTTGACCAGTCATAGCTTTGTCATTTAAACAGCTAATGGATTGTTTTTTATCTTAAATAAAAGAGTAGAGCATTGGCCTTGTCTTATGACATTATGTCTTATGACATTTAAAAACTTCTAACTTCTTTTTTTTACCGTCATAGCGCCTAAAAAAAAGTTTTTTCAAAATAAAATGCCATATCACCCAAAAAAAAGGATTTTCTGTCATTGATTTGGTCGTTATAATATATGTATTTACATCCACAATTTTGGGGAATATGCGGACATTTGGGCAATATGTCTTTTTGGTTTTTGGGCAATACGACTTTGGGGAATATAACAATACGTCCTTACTTCATTCGTGTTGCATGGACTATTTTTGCTAGTTATTTCGTTTTTATTCTTTGGAAATTATTTTATAATGAAATAACAACCAAAACCTAGGATTTGTTTCATTTTTGTTTTGGAAATTATTTCATTTTTTTAGAATTTATTTCACTTTTTTCAGACGGGACTTATTTCATTTTTTTAGAATTTATTTCATTGGGAGCTTTTGCACCGGGACTTTTTGTACCTGAGACTTATTGCATAGAGCCGACAAATACAACTTTTTGGCTAAAATCTTGACAACAATTAGTTACAAAAAAACGTTAGAGTGTTCAAATTACGAGTCATAATTTTCCTGTCAGAACTTTAATTTATTATAATAACTTGTTTCTAACAAAGTCACTTGATTAAATATACACTATATGGTAAAATAGAGGTTTTAAAACATCAAACTATTAATTATAGTTTGCATAAGCAAATTAAAAATATCGTCGCTATTCTGGACCTATTTTTTTTAAAAATTCCTTTAAAAATATTTTACTACTTTATTATTATTAACACTCTGTTGTCACAATTCTAAATTTGAACAATTCAAGTGACAACGAAATTCCCTGTCATTACTAATCTGTTTTCAAGGTGCAGAGTGACATTTACCTTTTTAATTTTTGTATCATACTCCGTCTTTAGTTTAAATAAATAATCTTCGATAAGAAAATAAAGTGCATAATATATTTACATGCATATTTGTATAAGTTTTTATTAATCATAATTGTATTATTAATGAAGTAATTATGAACAATGCAGTGACTTATATACGAGAGTCAACAAAGAAGTTTTTCTCATTTGAATACACTCATAGAAATAAGTCTGTGAAATTGCACAAATAGTTACTAGAAATTAGTTAAAAATTAATTTGTTGAAAAATCTAATTAAATCAGTAGAATTTGTTTGCAAAATATTATTAAAATCAAAACAGCAAAAATATCTGTAAAATCTCTATAAAAAAAAAATTATATCTCGATTTAGGATCGGTCACTTTGATCAGTCAAATTGTAAAACAAATATAATGTAATGCGCAACAAATCTTATGAACACCGTTTTTAAATCGGTTTAGCTATGGCTTGAAGTTACACGGAAAAATCTATTCTTTTTTTTTTTGACAAAAATATAAAATTTTGCAAAAACTATAAAAGACATTTGTGTTGCAGTAAAAAATTTTAATTATTTTTACTTAAGCAAAGAAAATTAGACAGTCTTAAATAAAATTTATGGATTAATACAAAAGTTATGCCCAAGTATCCAAATTTAAGATATTCTCTATATTTTTCTCATGCACTGAGAGTATTAGCTGCATGATTTCATTGAATTTTTGCATTAGGTCTGTGAAGTGTCACTTTAACTCGTCCGTTGAAACTTTTCATTAAATTGAAGAGTTTTTCATAAAATTTTATGAAACATTATTTATTATTATTCTTTATTTAAAAAAAAAAAATTGTTTATTAATTCAAAGTTTCATATGCATAATGAAAAAGTTTCATTAAAAATGGTGTAATTAAAATTATAAAGCTTTTTTAAAAATTTTAAGAAATTTTTCATTCACTGTGTGAAGAAAACTTCAATAGTTTAGTGAACTAATTCATTAAAACACGTCCATGAAAATTCTATCTATGTGTATTACACTCATAAAAAAAAACCTAGTTCAAATTCAGTTGACTAAGTTTTTTCTGTTGTTATAGCTTAAATCAGTTATTTAACTAAAGTTATTAGTTACATATCTCATTTTACCTCAAGAAAAAATTTCATCCGTATTAGTATTAACTTTTCGAAAAAATTTAGTAATTCGTGATTCCCAAATTTACAAATTTTGCCAGTTAAATAAAACCACAATTGTTTTCAAACCATTATTATTTTGTGTATCCGCTATCAGTCACACTTGCAGATGGCGTTATTTTTTTATATCTTTTAGTTTATAATCATAAAATAGGCTATATCTCGGAAACTATGCGAGACAGAGCCAAATATTCCAAAAATCGTTACTCCGTTATTAACACTTATATTCTCGGTAATAAATATGGAACTTTCTATGTTCAGATCCGAAAATACCTTTTTACCAAAAATTTTTTGTTGATTCAACTTAAAAACTCTGTGGGTTTAGCTAATTCCTTAGGTAATTTAACTACAACTGTCAACTCAATTTTAGTTTTTCTTAAATTTAAGCCACCTAAATTTAGCAGACTGTGATTCTCAACATCATTGAAAATTCTGTTGGCTTAAATTCAGGTACTATTTTCTATTGTCGCACACTAAGAATATTATGTATGTAAAGACAACAGCAAATGTAGTCAAAAACTAACATTTCATTAAATTCAACTAACATTTGTCATTTGTTTTTACTGTTTAAAAAATTACTAACAATTGTAGTAAAAATTAACCACATATTTTAGTAAAATATAAGCAAATATTTTTTTTTTATTTTTTTAAATAACAAAAAACAGCTGTAAAAAATTAATGTAAAATTATAAAACAGGCATTTGATGTGGTTCGTTTTTTAAATGAACTATAAGGTTAGTAAAAAATTAAATTTGTTCTTCCATTAAAAATAAAGAAACTGTATTACAACCCAAACAACTACTGCATTTTTAACTAATTGAATAGGCATTTTTTATAAGTGTAGTTGTTAGCACTCTACATGTCGCAAATATTAAGCTATTTTGATGAAATTTGGCACACTATTTTATATACTTTTTTCGAATTTTTCCATTTTTGTCCAAAATGTGTAATTCGAGCCATAGGTCCTAATTTACTGAACCAAACTGAAACAGTATTCATTTGTGTTTCAATTTAAGATATAGGCAAAAACAAAAGCTAAATTTCTCAAAAGTTACAATTAAAAAATTAAACATATTTCAAAAACTACTCCATAAAAAATGTTCAATGCGATTTTCAGTTTTAAAATAATAAAATAAAATAATAAAAAAGCATTTTTGACGCATACAATTTTTTAAAATTTCTTAACTTGTGTTATTAGTCGGTAACCCTGGATAACATATTTTTTTATTTTATCGTTTAAAAATTTTGAATTTAAGAGCTTATTGTAAAAACTTTATAAGCCGCATATAATGTTTCATGGATTTTCGCCGTTTTCTAGACATCCATGGATTCATATTTGATAGAAGTCTTGTTTAAACACTTATTGCAAGTACTTAGAGTATAACGTCCTACAAAAGTCATATTTTGTGCATTTTTTAACTTTTAAAAGGCAAAACCAAACTAACAATAAAGTCTCTCTTATCAAGTTTTTACAATAATCCCTTCAGTTCTTTTAAAGTTTTTGAGACCCAAAATTATCTCTCTTTAGTAGTACTGGGTTGAAGAGGAAATAGTGTCTCCAATATGGGTTAATATTAAGAAAATTTGAGCTCGTTGTATAAAGAAAATGTTTATTCGTTGTATGAAAAGTTTGCTCTCTACATTAGCAGATAATTTTCTTTATGTAAAAGGTTAACATTTTTAATATCTCAATTCAGTTCCGTATGTCTTATATTATTTTGCCATACACTTCTACTTTAAAGACTTTTCGCTAAACCCTCGTAAAATTTCCATCTGTACATCTGTTTATATTTTCTGTATTAATATTGAAAACAAAAATATGGTAAATAAATTTCGTTTAATAAAAGTCTACGAATCAATATGACAATAATTTTTTTTTTTTAATTAAATTGCGAGTGTGCTAAAAAAAATAAAAATATTTATACTTAATAAATACTACTAAATTACATGACTTTCAAAATATATGGAAAGATAAGACAGACACTCTACTGTAATCGAAATGTCGACAAAAGCGGATAACGCAATATAATATTTCATGATGATCAATGAGTATCTATGGGCCAGAGCTGTGAAGAATTCATTCAATTTGCGAATGCATTCCCTAAAACTGAATATAAAATTTTTAATTCAAGGAATGAATTCTGTAACAAGAAAATACTAAGAATGAATTCCTGTGAATGAATTCAAATAATTCAAATTTATAGAATGAATTCCATGACTGAAACATTCAAAATTAAAATTAAGGAATTCATACAAAAAGAATTCATTCAAAAACAGTTAATTAAATTTTTGTTCAGGAAATGAATTCCCTATGGAATGAATTTCTTAAGAACTCATTACATTTAAGGAATTCACTTTTCTTGTTTAATTCCCTAACGACTTAACTTTTTTGTTTAATTACCTAAGGACTTAACTTTTTGGTTTAAGTCCCTATCGCCTTAACTTTTTTGTTTAAGTCCATAAGGACAGAACTTTTTAGTTGAATTCCCTGAATTTAAGATTTTCACTTAAGACCAAAAAAACTAAATTTTCACGTGTGTGTAGGTTGTTAGAATAAAATATAATTTATACGCTTGAAACCAGTGTTCTGGTGAACTTTTTGATATTTCCTTCACCAATAATATGGTTGCTTTAATCATGTTATAGCAAAAATCCCTGTTTTCTCATGTCTACAATCATAATATGGTATTTACTCGTATTATCATATTCCTCTCTCTATCTACAGCCATATTATAGTTGATCCAACTATAATATGATCGGTCTGCTTTTTATTAGCGTCTTTGCTATTTTAGTGTCCTTCTTGTTTAAGATTTTGTGAAAAGAAGTTGTGAGAATCAGTCAGCACGAACAAATTAAATAATATTAAACAAAAAGACATAAAAATAGAAAAACAATGCAGTGGTGTTAATTTTAATGGTAATAATTTTAGTGGAAGAAGGAATAATTTGGTAGTCTCAACCCGGTCTTCCCTTAAATGAAGTTATTGTTTATCATACATAAAAGTGTTATAAATTAATTAAAAATTGATAAAAAAAAGTGATTTAGTTTTAAATTTGTTGTACTCACGCCAAATAAATTGTAAAAAAAAAATTTTTAAGAAATATGAAAGAAAAATGTAAACACAATACACGCGCGTTTAAGTCTGCAGTACGATATAATCATAATATATTTACAATAATCATAATATGGTAATAAATTATGACAAAATTCGTTTCCATGATCATTATATGATAAATAGGACTATAATATGGTTAAAGTGCAAATATTACGATTGCTAAAATCATGTTATGATCATTATAAATGTATTTTGCAATTGTATTCTTAACAATATTTTAATGCGTACTTATTCTGTAATCACATGTTTCCATTATTTTATTTTTCCTGACGAAATAAGATTTGTGCTGGAAAAGAAAAAGTTTAGTTTTCCATTTTTAGATACTAAAATAAAAATTGTATGTAAACATCGCATAGCTACAAAATAATAATTTATGTAGCTCCTTAACAACACAAATCTCATTCGTCAGCGCAAAGACAATTTGATTACTTAAATTATTTTTAAAAAAGTATATTTAAATGTGTCAATTACTAAATAAAAAAATATACGTTTGTACTATTTAAAAGCAAATATGCATAACTATTTAATCAAACTTCAACAGTATACTGGGAGAATAATAAAGGAATCATACTATGATAATTTATAAACATTTCCATAACAATAATATGATAATATTGACATCAATTGGAAACCAAAATATGGTAATCTAATTCTCATATGAGTACACAGAAGAAATTATGGGCCAAAAATATCTAATTAGTCGATTGTTTGAATATCAATGGCAATTTAAACAATTTTTTTAATTGAGTCAATTAAAAAATTTATTGAATTTTCTAATATATCCATGCAGTGTTGACAACTTGTAAACAAAATTTTTCAAAATTTGGCAAACTATTTTTTTTATTTTATTTAGATTAAATAATCAAACAAAATTTTAATTATATCAATATATTATTTAATTTGTAAATAAAAGGGAAAAAATCGCAAATGATTAACTTTTAATAAGTTCAATAGTTTACCGATTTCAAATACACGCAAAATCGTAGTTATTTCACTAGAGTTTGCAACACTCTTTTTTTTGAGATATTCGTGTACGCACGAAAACTTAATTTAGTTTCGTGTTTTATCTGTGGTAATAAAAGTGCACACGTGGAGTTAAATAAACCTTATCGAAAAAGGACAATTAAACTATTATTTTTGTAAATAATTAAATTTTCAATAAGTATAAGTGTCATTAAACTATCATTTTAAAGTTGAGTGTGATTTTTTGAAGAAAGCAATTCAATTACAAGAAAAAGTTCAAGAGAAGACAAGCAAAACAAAAATTTTGTCTTTACTTTTATTTGTTTTCTTAAAATACATTTTTATATTAAAAAGCTTTAATTTTATTATAAATAAAATGTCAATTTAACTTACAAACCTACATTTCTTTTTATATAAAAAAATAAAAAAATACGAGTTTTCAATTAAAACTACCATTGTTTTATTCTCAAGTTTCAATTAAAGTTTTAATCAATTTAACTAAACTTTTTAATTGAGGTTGTAAAGAAAAACAATAATGTTATAAACACATAGACCACAGCAGACTGCAGAGCTACACGACTACAAATGCCGTTCACTGCAATCGTCGCCGTGTGGCCAGCTACTTATTATTTTGGAAACGACAGCAACATAATAAAAAGCTGTTTTTATACAAATGAATTTTTATTTCAGTAGTGCCAATTACATCTTTTTTTTCGTTATTAAAATAGAACAACATGCTTGGTTGTAGACACGTATATAAAGTTCACTTAAAAATACGATTACTTATTTATAATACATTATTATAACGTGAAAATAAATTTATATAACCCCTCTTGAATATTAATGCAATTATACCATTTGATGTTGCGACGTTTTTTGTGTTTAACAAAATAAAATATTTTTAAGCACTAATTTGTTACATATTTTGTTTTATTGTCAACACTATTTTTGTTTTGCAGCCAACAAAAATAGAAATTAACCTAAGTTGACTACAGCGGCAAAAGTAGTCGGGTATCCGTGTAGTTGTGTTGGTGCCAAAATAATCGTTTTCATATAAACGTGTGTATTTTATTTTTGACAGGCTGCAGTCGTGTAGCTGCAGTTGTCTATGTGTTTATAGCATAACTCTTTTACAGTTATATTAGTTTTTTGTTTTTATATACATCGAGATTATTTTTATGTTATTTTCAATTTATAACGAGCTTTCAACCTCCGTATATTTACAAAAATAAAGCAAATCAAACATATTAGCTAGGTTGATACTAGTATTGATACTAAAGATCTCATCAGAACCCGAAGTTTTAGAAAAGTTAGAGCCTCCATAATAGGCAGAACTTTAACAAAAAACCTATTAATAATCAATTTTGCTCCATTCTTGTCTTCTTAGTAATCAAGCACGTGGTTAGGTCTTTTCCTAACAAGCATCATGACGTTACTAAACTTTGAAGACCAAAAATGTTCTATTTATATAAAAAAAATTTAGTTCGTACTCTGGCTCAAGTAATATTTTTTACAGTTATATTAGTTTTTTGTTTTTATATACATCGAGATTATTTTTATGTTATTTTCAATTTATAACGAGCTTTCAACCTCCGTATATTTACAAAAATAAAGCAAATCAAACATATTAGCTAGGTTGATACTAGTATTTCGATCTGGCTAAAGATCTCATCAGAACCCGAAGTTTTAGAAAAGGTAGAGCCTCCATAATAGGCAGAACTTTAACAAAAAACCTATTAATAATCAATTTTGCTCCATTCTTGTCTTCTTAGTAATCAAGCACGTGGTTAGGTCTTTTCCTAACAAGCATCATGACGTTACTAAACTTTGAAGACCAAAAATGTTCTATTTATATAAAAAAATTTTAGTTCGTACTCTGGCTCAAGTAATATTTTTTACAGTTATATTAGTTTTTTGTTTTTATATACATCGAGATTATTTTTATGTTATTTTCAATTTATAACGAGCTTTCAACCTCCGTATATTTACAATTATTATTATTTAAATTGAAAGAGTTTTAATAAACTGTCTGCAAATTTTTTTAGTTAATACTATCATTTCAGTGGTAGGTGCAAAATTAATTAAAATATTAATTGATTCAATAAAATTTTTAATTGAAACCCGTTTTTAGTTTTTTTTTGTGTATGGTTGTAAATAAAAATTGTCCTGCAATGAACTGCATGATATTTAAATACAAAAATACTTTTTTATAAAAAATCGGGTGCATGTTTTAAAATGTACTTATTATTTATGCATTTGTTCCATTATTTTGTCCAATACAAAAATTTTAAAATTATTGGAGTTTTTTGTTTACAAAACCACTTCAGCCGTTATTTTGAAATCATTAACTATAAAATATTAAAATACAGATCCGGATTTATTGTATTTAATTAAAAACCTGCGCCTTCAATAATAAATATGTTTATATAAGGTGGCGCAAAAGTAATCCTCCTATCAGAAAATGCTATACATAATAAATACATAATAAAAAAAAAAAAACATCGGAAGGTTATTTTTGCGCCACCTTATATTATTAGGCCCTCCAATAAATACCTTCAAGGAATTAAACAAATAAGTCAAGTCCCTAGGGACTTAAACCAAAAAGATAAGTTTTTACGAAATTGAACACAAAAGTTAAATCATTATGGAATTAAACAAACAAGTTAATTCCCTAAGGGAATTAAATGAAAATGGGATGAATTCCCTTACTAAAAGTTGAATTAAATAAATTTAAATGAATTCCCTACTAATGAATTTCATAATTTTCATGAAGGAATTAAAAAATGTAATTCAAAAAATTTTAAGTTAAAACAAATGGAATTCATTCAATACCTTTAAGTTGGTCAGGATATTCTTACAATATAAATTCATTTAATTCCTACAATATAAATTCATTTAACAAAATTTTGATTTAGGGAATTCATTCTTCAAAGCTCTGCTATAGACTATACATAATAGGTGTCCTCAAGGGTCAGCAGGTTCGTCTGGTACGAATAATGAAAATGTTCAGTAACTCAATGAAAGTTTTCTTCACAAAATAAACGAACACTTTTTTAAGCTTCATAATTTTTATAGAACCAGTTTTTTAATGAAATTTCTTTATTGAATGTATGAAACTTTTAATAAATAAAATTATATTTTTTATAAAATTTAATGAAAACTTACTTTATGATAAACTCCAATGAACCAATTAAAGTACAATGTCATTGATTTTATGCAAAAATTCATTAATAACACGCAATTCATGCAATTTTCTCAGTATATGTAAAACTTTTAGGAAGGACAAATTTTGAATAACTGACTCTTCTGGTTCTGGATATCATACATATGAAAATACAATTTTTGAAAATTTTGAGATTTTTATTATCTAGCATTTTTAATAACTTTCGTTGAAATCCAAGGTTGTTTCTGCTAAGGAAATAATGTGCGTGATATTAATGTATTTTTGCATAGAAGCAATGCAGTTGCACTGGAACTCGTCCATTAAAACTTTTCATTGAACTAATGCAAGTTTTCATAAAAGTTTATAAAAAATAAACTAGTTTTATAAAAAGTATTAAGCTTTTCATTAATTTAAACATTTTTTCGTTCTACATGTGATTGATTGATTAACTAAGATTGTACTGAAATTGGTTTTAAACACTAACGAAAGTCATTTAACATTTCCTAACATTTTTTTCAGTACTTTTCCGCATTATTGCCAAACCCGACTCAGCTTGAGGACACCTGTGTATAGTAATAAAACGAATGTTATTTTTTTTTTGGCTGCCGTATGCTAATGACAACAATTTCATAACAAAATAGACCTAAAGACCAAACAAATTTCACTAATTTATGTGTATTAGGGTAGCTCTTAATTGTATGAGATGTTTATGAAAATTTGAAATGTCCAAGGATTAATAAAATATTATAAAAACTTCTATTAACTTAGTTAAAATATTTCAAATTAATTTAAATATTCGAAGAATGCCCTAAAACTAAGCATATCCCTAATGTCTAAAGCCACTGTTGAATACCAATCCACGATTATTACATGTCAGAGTGGTAGTATTAGTAACAATTAACGTTAAAAGTTATTGCAAACATACAATGTTTTCCGTCTTCCCGGGTAAAAATGTTAATATGGAGTCTAATTATATTATATATCATTTGATAAGTTTCCATATATAAACACATGCAAATTTATTCGAAAAATGGGCCATCTACATGTATCTAATTATATCAAATTAGACATAATTTGATACAATTTTATTCGAGATTTGTCCATATCCGGGATATTAAATTATATCTAATCGGATATAAATAAATTTGATTTTATATAAATTGTTTAAAATGTTTAAAAATGTTCATTGAAAAATTGTGTGTATCGAAAAAATTGTTTAATTGGTGTCGTCTTTTATATTTTATACATACTTTTTTTAATATGATATTGCTAGTGTCCTACCGAACAGTTGGGCCAAACAACATTTCGTTGATTTTTTTGGTATTTGGAGGCATTAGTTTGATATTGGGGAAATACATGTTTGTATGGGATTATATATATAGGTACTAGGGTGGGGCGATTAGTATGGAAAGAAAAAAATCTTAATGGGCGCTTCGCGTTTCTGATTCTTGGGATTGTACTGAGCAAAAAAGTCCACTAGACCATACGTCTACGGTGAAAATCGAGCTTCCAGATTTTGACTTTACGGCAAAAAATCCCTATTTTGAAATTAAAAATAAACCTTAAACCCCACCCACAAATGTGATTAATGCATTAATCTGCTAGAGAATCTTCCAAAGAAGAGATTGATACCATAATCTTGGATAAACACCTTCTACTTCCTGAGATATGTCCATCGCACACATTGTTACTTTCACAAAATACGTCAAAAAAAGCCCTATTTTGAAATTAAAAATTATCATCTAAAACCCACCCACAAATATGATTGATGCATTAATCTGCTAGAGAATCTTCCAAAGAAGAGATTGATACCATAATCTTGGATAAGCTCCTCCTACTTCCTAAGATATGTCCATCTCACACATTATTACTTTCACAAAATTCGGCTAAAAAGTCACAATGTGGAAGCTCGATTTTCACCGTAGACGTATGGTCTAGTGGACTTTTTTGCTCAGTACAATCCCAAGAATCTGAAACGTGAAGCGCCCATTAAGATGTTCAAATCGCCCCACCCTAATAGGTACATCAAATTACAAGAAATATATTTTTAGTATCATGTGACATATAGTTTAATATAATTCAGCGTGAGATCATATATAATCATAACGGTCACTGCATAAATTTGGATTACTATTTTATGGCTTATATAGTTATATATGTATTAAGATTTGGGGAGATATAATAATATCAGGTCCCAACCCTCTCTCAAAAGTAATTATTAGATGTAATTGTATATAATGATATAAGTCTTAATGAGATCCCATTCAAAGTCAGATATAACTCAATCACATTATATATAACCATATAGGTATTACTATTTTTACTTGGGTTTGGATGCTAAAAATGATGTTTCAGAATTACTTGCAAAACAACTTTACATCACAAACAAATTATCTGACGCAGCAACTAACAAACCTCCTATAGATAGACGGAGGGACAATGTCAAGCAATAGAAATAGATTAGAAACGCAATCAACCATAAGATACAAATACAAATACAAACACAAATATTTTATAAGCAGTTAATAATTATAGGCCAAGCTTTAAAATTTGTATTAAGTTTAGTGACACTAAAAAAGCATTTGTTCTTCTTCTTAAGGAAGTTAAAGTCTAACTTTTCTTTGTTTATTGGCTAAAAATTGTAATCATGTTCTGTTGATTGAAACAAATGTTGGGTTGTAAAAATGTTAAGCCCTCACATTAACAGGCCTTAACTTTTATAAGGAGAAAAAAAAGATACAAAATCCCGTTTTATTTGGCTGTTTATTTTTTTGGCCCAAGACAAGATCATACAATTTACGGCACACTTCGTCAAAGTTCATTGATATCATTTAAAGATTTTAAAAACAGTGGGCCAAAAGCAAGAAATTTAAGTACTCCCAACGAAAAATTTTATATATGGGCTACTTTTAAAAATCTCGACACCTGCTGAAATCAACATTATATGGCTCTTATATCTGGTTGAAAGACTATACTTAAAGGATATGACATGCAAAGTTTCACGTCGAAAAGTCTTCACCTAAAGAATTAATGGCAATTTAAAAATCAAAAATAATAAAAATTACTTGAAACTTACACGAGTTTTTTCATGCATTTAATTTTTTTTCTCATAGTTTTTAACTGTCAGATCCAAACCAACACAAAATGCAGTCACTAGACTTTTGAGATACATTCACTAAAAAGGAATTTTCGATATCGCTGCTTGGTGAAAAGTTGTAAGGTCGTTTACAAGGGAAATAAAAATTGTCCGAATTTTAAACTTTTGCAGTTTTTCAAATTGCGCCGTTTAATGGAATTGAGTTTTAAGAAGAGTATTTGAAAAATGGCATCATTTTATATAGCTTGAGGTATACCAATTAGGTAATAACGGGATACAAACAATTTAAATTTATAAGGAATTGGCGTACATTTTTTTTAAATGTTGGTTTTCAGAGTCTGACATTCACAATTATATTTGAAATTGGCTAGCTTAATGCGTGAACTGAGCTACTTTGCAAACGGCAGCTCCTAGGTACGAAGGTATTTTAAAAACTTTAAACGCAAAAATTTTATGAACTTTTAAAAAATTTAGCGAACTTTAATTAAGTGGTTTCGCGTTCTTTTATAAAAAAGCATGGCTTGAGAACATAGTTAGATATCAATAGTGAATCCTTGCGACGGACTAAAATGATAAAGTGTATTCGTAGCGGTTTTTTTGATAGTTAGCAGTTAATTCCAAACACATTTTGTGACAATAAAAGCTCTGCATCAATTCCGCCAAAACGTAAATCAAATAAAAGATAATAATGAGCTTAATACTAAAATCGAAAAGCCATCAAACAGTTTTAAGACCTACGAACAGGTCTTATGGAATAGCAATAGATGATCCTTAACGAACTTTAATTGGGGATCTCTAAAGAAATCTTATTAGAGTTTAAGAAAGTCTAATAAATATTAAAATTTTGGATTTTAAATGAACTGAAATCGCGAATTTTTTAAGGGATCTAAGAGAAAGGCAATTGCGTATCTTAAAAGCATAGATATGGTAAATATTCGAAGAAATAAACCGAGTTTTTAACTGTTATAATTAAACAGCAAACAGCGAACCTTAAAAGAACTAAAACCATAGATTCGTAAATAGATCAAACAGATCTTCGACTGTGGAAACTTTCAAGAGGTTTGTTGAATCCTTTGACTACGAATGGATGGTATACACTGTGTTTCAGATCTATAACAGCACTTTTGTTTTCCAATTATTTCTTAAACTTCTGAACAGGCCCATGTCGCCACGAAGTTTTGTCAAACATATTAATCATTTAAGACGTCTTTCAGAAACCATGTTATGGGTTTTAGAAAATATATTTATTGTGTTTTTTTTTACTTTTCAATCCCACTGTCATTGAATGTTTGTTGTAGCATATTATGTTAGTGATGCTGGTATGTAACAACAGCAACCACATCTCTTCATTTACCCAGAAGCATAGAGTAACTATTATAAAGAGATGGAATACCTCTCACTTTCCTCTTGAAAAACGTCGAGCTCTGCCCAACTTAGTAACCAACATTTTCTCTTTAAAATGAGCCATTAACTAACATTTTATGCAAAAAATTGTGTCGAGTTGCAACATTTTGTTGAAAGCTTTTTCTTGGGAGGTTGCGATATTTTTGAAAAATAAACAAGTTGTGTTTTGCCAGTTTCGGTTAAATGTATTTTATTTATAACATAAAACCAATAACAAACCAAATTAGAATTAAATAAATATGACAAATGCTTATTAGTATATTTGTTTTCCAATCAAAATTGTGTTCTTTAGAATTTAAAAAAAAAAAAAATTAAGACTTTTTGATGCTATTCAACGTGTACAAGTTAAGAAAAGTACAAAAAAGTTTATTTACTACGAAAATTTAGTAAAAAATGCAGCATTTACATTAAAAATGTGAATATTTTGGCTCAGAAGTTTTTTAGCCCATTAGTTGTGTGGTAGTTTACAAGACTTTTTGAATTTTAAGTTAAGCACACTTAGAATACTATGTAGGTAAAGACCACTGCAAATGTAGTTAAAAACAAATGAAATTTCACGTAAAGAAAGGACGACTTACGTTTCAGTAAATTCAACTAACATTGTTAATTGTTTTTTTTTTTTTTTTGTTCCACAATTGTAGTAAAAATGAACAACGTGTTAGCAATTTTAAATTACAAAAAAACTACTGTAAAACTGAATGTAAAATCATAAAACAGTCATTTGATGTGGTTTGTTTTTTTAAATTAACTACAAGGCTAGTAAAAAATTTAAAAATTTTAATGACCGACATTTACAATGAAAATTAAAATTATTCAAGTTGGTGGCCTTACTCTATTTTTCTTTATTAGGATATTGCCCTAAAAAATAATCTATAGAGTGTTTGTTTTCAAATTTATTAATTGACCACTTTCAGGAATGTGTTGATAGATTTATTTCAGGGATTTTCTAGGTTTCCATCATCAGAACACGTTTTGAAAGAAATGACAATCCCATGCAAAACATCAAACATTCATATAAAATGCACTTATGCTAAATGAGAACTAATATATGAGCTCTAAGTTAAAGATTATCACCATTGATCAAAAATAAATTGAGAACTTGTGTATTATGTGCAAGCTCTACCTTTGGTAGATATACAATACACACTTTTTGTTTTTATTCTCCTTTTTATTTTTACACTTGTTTTGTTTTATTTTAAAACAAGATGTAAAGGGAAAGTAAACTAAGACTGTACTTTGTCCTTTTTTCAAGTTGGATATAATTTTTATTAAAAATTAAAATTATGCTTTTTTGAGCTTTAATTTTTAGTCGAACGATTCGTATGTGGAACAAACTTCCCGCAGAAGTCTTCCCTGTTACTTACAATTTAGAAAATTTTAAATCAAATATCCACAAACACTACTCCCACTTTCCTCCCTCCCATACCCTATTTTCCTGATCAATACAATGCACTGCATGAGTAGGGGGCACCCCTGAGTATTGGTTAAAATTAAAAAAAGAAAAAAAAAACAAAAATGTAAAAGGAAAGTAAACTAAGACCGTACTTTGTCCTTTTTTCAAGTTGGATATAATATTGATTAAAAATTAAAATTATGCTTTTTTGAGTTTTAATTTTTATTTTTAATAAAAATTATATCAAACTTGAAAGACTGACATTTACTTTAAAAATAAAGAAACTGTGTTACAACCCAAACAACTACTTATTTCCCTGAGTGCAGATTTTAATCATTTTTTTCTTTTTGTTTTTGTGTTACGATATAGCAAATTTTATTATTTTTGCTGGGTGATTTAGGACATTTCGAAAAAAATTATCTGACTTCACAGCATCAAATCCAATTTCAAAACCTTCAAATACAATTTGCTTAACCTTCAAACCTAACTTTTGTCAACACAACATAAATTTGTCTTAAAAAAAGAGTTTTTTTTCCTCTGTTGTTGGTTACTGAGTTGGGCAGAACTGGTGAAGAAAAACAAAGAGAACGGGTTGAGTACCTAAGAGTAGCATAGAAGGCCTCTGCCAGAAGTTAGGATGTAAAGAATACATATAAGATTGTATTACTTTATTTTCGTTAAACAATTTTGATGTTGGTTTTTTACTTACGGTTGACTTAAAGAAAAAATATAGCAATATCATCTTATCTGTGGTTAAGGATTTACACCGGTAACATGAACGAACGAACGGACGGACAAAAACAGACAAACAGACAAGCAACTATATTAATCGCTTTAAATGCTATTTTTTCTCCCAACCAACCATCCAACCATACGATGTGATTATCAACATTGTATGGCTACAACATTCAGTTGCATTGATCACCTCGACTGTTCTTCTTGTCTACAATCTATTGAGGCATAAATTAAAGTCAAACAAACGAGGGCGTACATCTCTACAGAAAGAGCTCTTCTGGAAAAATTTACTAAACAAGTTTATACTCCCGTTCCCAAGCTACCAAGATTTACTATTACTCGTACTATATTACATTAGATTAGTATTTATAATTACCAGGTATTAAGCCAAAAATGGAAGATGGAGAAAAAAGTGGACACAAGACATGTTGTCACCCATGTTGTGATAAAATAATCATCAACTACTTAAAAAAAAAAAGAAGAGCACATAAAGAAAACTGAGAAACTGAAATGTTAATGAATCATGTCAAACTTGTAAAACAGAAATATATTCAAGCTTAAAGACGACAAATAAATAAGTTTTAATAACGTATTATGGTAATGGGCAAGTGTGAGAGACAGTCATAAAAAAGTGTTAATTAAAATTATAAGAACTAATAAGAGATATGAAGTCATTTTCCTTTAATGAGGTCTAATAGAGCTCCAAAAGTGATTCTTATAAGACGTTTTGCGTAAAGTCAATCGTTGGTTTATCACAAACATCCTTGACAAGGTTCTTTAAGGATTTGTTAAAGACCCATGATTAGGGTTTGATTAGACTTTCGGAAAATCTCGTGATTGAAGTTGTTTTAGGCCGAATTTTGGGATGTCAGTTAAACTTAGTTTAGTTAAACCGACAACGAATTTTGTTTGCCATTTCTAAGTTTATTAACAAACAATTGTCCGAACCACTTCATTTTGTATAGAATTTGGGCCATTATTATAACAAAATAAAATAAACCTCATTTCAGAAGCAGTACTTCATTTACAAACTTCGGTAAACTAAGTTTAAAGACAATCTACATCCCAAAAAAACTAGGCCTTAGATTTTCTACAAGAAATACAGTTAGTATTTTAAAGTATCCATGATTAAGGTTCTCTTTTTGAAAAAGTCACGATTGGATTCTCATGTACTTTCAAAAGAACTCAAGGTTGGAGTTTTTTGTTTGGATCTAATAGAACTCTTATCGTATCTTATTAGTGCATTTTATAGAGTTCTAACCGAGATCGTAAAAATATCTTCTATTTAATCAATATTCATAGGTTGCCCCTACAAATGCAATGAATTCTGTTGATATCAGAAATATATGTTATGGAAAGGATATTGGACTTGAATTTCTCTACATTAGTGATGTTAGCGAAGACCTCATCTAACTGATAATTCCAGACAAAATCTAGGGCTTTAATCTAAACAGAACATTTTCCATGATAATATCATTAAAATAGTGTCACACAACTAATATTCCGTTACTGCTCCAATGAACCAATAAAGCTGGATACGCTAATGTCATTCACAAGCACATACTTAAAATAAACCATAGCAATTTTAGCCGGATATAAGTGGTATAGATACTAAGAAGATCGGATTGCGTAAAGTACTTCTTGTATCGTTTCCAAAAATCTAAAAACTTGAATGCTTCTCTAGACTTAAAAAACGTGGTTATTTCAACGAACGTTAAACTAAATTCTTACGCCTAGAAAATCAAGAATTTCCGGTTCCTAAATATCAATACCGCCAAATAAATGTCTTCGACTGGTGTTGGCTAAGACTACAGAATTCGGAACACACATCAGTGTCCAATTGATGCTTCTTGTACCGGCGGTACCTGAGGAGCCTGAAGGAGTCTTCAGGCTCCTCAAATTCATTCTGTCAATTGACAAGAGTCGCCTTGACATCTCAATGGACAAAGAAATAAACGCCTTAGACTGACGTTGGAAAAACAATTTCCGTAGTACCTAGAGAATTCGGAACAAACATCAGTGTCGGATTGACTTCTTGTGCCTATGGTACCTGAGATAACAGTGTCAGGTGTGGTGCCCAGGGCACTTAAATAGATTTTCCAAGGGACTGGAGATACTTCGATCTCACATTGTACAAATAAATGACTTAGATTGGCTAAAACTATTTTTCCAGTACCTAGAGGATTCCGACTCTAGCTATATTTTGAGCTTTTTCTTAACATAACCAGTTAGTACAGATGAAGGGTCGACGTGCCCAGCAGATGACACCTTTTAGGCCAATAAAGCCTTTTAACGATACTATTTACAAGACCACATTCAGAGATCGTTGAAAGGTCCTGATTAAATCTGTGATTTATAATTTTTTTAATGTTTTAAATTATTGGCCAACGATCAAAGAAACATGAATGACTAAAATCGGTCCGAGAGTGGATGGGATTGAAAGTTTTACCATGAAGCTCATTGAGATGAGAAAAAGGAAACACTATCGATAGCTTTGGAAATATCTTAGGCAATTACTATGCTCTCACCAAATAAATGCAAGTTATTATCTGCACATTTTTTGGGATTACCTTAACATTGGCAACCTTACAGCAAGAGGTAAAAATTCTCCACTGTATGAAAAGCAGAAAAGGTTAGCCAATGTATGAGCTAGCACTGCTGCTGAACCAGTGCTGGTCCCGCGACTTATTCACATTGAATTACTCGAACTGCGAGAAATTATATATACACTACAAAAATTTGGCTACCTAGAACCCCTCTTGAACCTCAATCCGATTTAGAAGTATAGTCTAAAGTGCTCTTTTAATAAGATATACTTTTTACTAACTCTAAGGACTTTTGGTGGCAAATTGGACCAGATAAAAAAACAGTCTGCTATATTCTTGTTGTTATTTACTCTATCTCCTACTCGAACATTTAATTAGAAGTATCATACATCAATCAGAATTGGACTTAAATGGCGATTAATATCTAGTTCTTATTTGAGCTGTGAATTCAAAATACCGTCATAAATTATGCCTCCAAAACTTTAGGACCTAGTGCCTATATTAACAACCCGATTTGCTTAAAAGCACTTTTTCGCCAATTTCATTCAGAAATCGTTTATGTAAAAAGGATCAAGCTCTTTCACGGAATTTGGTTCGCTTCCCGGAATATGACCCAGAATATGATATATATACGGTAAGGCTTAACCGATAATAATTTGTTTACTTGTTTTATATTTATTTTTGCCTTTTCGAACTTATTTGACACATTCTACTTCATAGGGTAAAGATATTTAATAGAACACCAACCGAGTGCTTGCTACGAGACAAAACTAAAAGCGACAATATTTTTTGGGACATACAAAATCTATATCGAGTATTCTTTTAGAGGTCTAAAAGATTCTAATTTAAATAAATCTAATAGAAATCCAACTAATATATTATTTTAAGAGTTATTAAAGACTCTTAAACGAGTGTCTTTTAATACTGTTATTACTAACATTTATATTTATTCAAGTGTATTTAAATCAGCTTAAAACCAATTACCGGTTATTTTCTTGTCGCTTAATAACCAGAAAAATGTGAAACATATAAAAAATTCATAAAAGCAAAGTAATTGAGATCAAGTTCATAAACTTAGTTACTTGGCCACAAAAAGGATATTAAATACGAGCACAAACAAAAATGTGGTAAAACTTAATACATTTCAAGATCTGAATATACAACTTTTTTTCTTTATCGTACGTACACACAAAAAAATAAAAACCCATTTCAATCACGAAATCCACCAAGTCAATAACTTTAATTGCTGAAATTCCGCCAACAACGAAAATTGCTAATTCAATTACACTCAGGGAACTTCTGCTTTAAAAATATGTAGTTGTTTGAATTGCAATACAGTTCCTTTTTTTTAATGTAAATGTCAATCATTTGTAGAACAAATTTAATTTTTTACTAACCTTGTAGTTCATTTAAAAAAGCAAACCACATCAACTTACTGTTTAATGATTTCACATTAATTTTTTACAGTTGTTTTTTGTCATTTAAATAAAATAAAAAATAAGTAAATGTTTGTTTATTTTTTACGAACAAGTGGTTCATTTTTACTACAATTGTTAGTAATTTTTTGAACAGTAAAAACAATTAACAAATGTTAGTTGAATTTAATGAAATGTTAGTCATCCGTTCTTCAAGTGAAATTTCATTTGTTTTTGACTACATTTGCTGTCGTCTTTACCTACATAATATCCTTAGTGTAGAAATTGATAGCTCTTTAATTGAATAATTTTTCAATTAAATGATAACTCATAGAAATCAAAAAAACATGTATAAAATGTTGTTGACATACCAAAAGTTTTTTATAGTTTGAATTTTATTATAACATTGAATTTAAACCGGCATGAAATTCCCATTTCGTTAGCAGATTCTTGTATACTTATGTGAATAAATTCACACAGAAATTCGATTTTTTTCTTTCTATTGAAGCAACATTTTTTTGTATTTTTTTTTTTACAGAAATGATCCTTTTTGTTGAAATCAGAGTATTTTTTTTTTTGTTTGAAATAATTTTTAATTTATTAGTTGGATTATCTTTTTGTATAAAAAAAACTTTTAAATTTTTTTAAAACAAAATTAAACTTTAAATTAAGGCAAGTATACACGATCAATATTATTTATCCATCTAACAAAAATCAACCAATCAGAATATTTTATTTTTAAATACTTTGTTATGATTGGTTGAGTTTAAAAAAAAAAATGTATCAATAATATTGATCGCGTGTACCCCACTTTCCACTTTAGAATAAATAAATATTCAGATTTAAACAGATGAAACTAAATTACTTAATTTAATAAAGTAATAAACCTAATAAGAATTATTATCCAATCTAATTGAAATGAATTTAAAATATTTATTACTAATACCGCTAAACATAAACATTTATACAAAAAAACGATGACATAAATATTAGAAAAAACAACAACAATGTGTTGCTGTTTACTTTTGTGTGATGATATAGAAAATCTCAAGCAATTCCCGAATTTGAGCAAATATTTAATTGATTCAATTAATTTTTAATTGACAGATCCTAAAATTTTCATCAAACCGATTTAATTGAAATAAGTAGAGAAATATTTTTTTCTGTGTAGTACATAACAACATTTGTATTTCTGAAGTACTTTATTTGTCACAGTCTAATTAAAATTATAATGTATTGATAAAATCAATATCTCTAGATGTCCATCATATACGAGGACGGTCCCAAAATTAGCCGACCTAACAAAGAAGACACAACAAATTTGGGAAACATTTTCTTTATTTCTCAACATAATCTCCTTTTAGCTCGATACACTTTTCCCAGCGATATTCAATAGCTTCGATATTGTTTGGAAATAGAAAATATTCCGAGGGAGTTAAATCTGACGAATAAGGTGTATGATGAAGCAATTCGAACTTTAATTCATTGATTTTGGCCATCGCAATACTGGTTGTGTTAAATGGTGCATTGTCTTTATGAAACAACACTTTATTTTTCGGCAAATGCTGTCTGTTTTCCTTAATTTGGTCACTTGAACGCTGCAATAAGTTAGCATAATACTCGCCGTTGATTGATATTTCTTTTTGAAGATAATCAATAAAAATTATTAATTATGCCTGCAGAACTGTACTCGCTTTCTTTGGAACTGTCTTTGCCTTCTTTGGACACGATTCTCCCATTTCAGTCCACTGCTTTGACTGTACTTTTGTCTCAGATTTGAAGTGGTGCACGCATGTCTCATCCAGGGTTACGAATCGATGCAAAAACATGGCTTTATTGCGGTGAAACATCGCCAAACACTCTATTGAAACATCTTCATGACGCTGTTTTTGTTTAATTGTGAGCAATCGCGGCACCTATCTTACGCACAGCTTTCTTATCCCCAAATTTTCAGTCAATATGAGATGTATATCACTTTTTGAAATGCCTACCATTTCAGCCAGCTCACACACTTTCAGCCGACGATCATTCAATACCATTTTGTGGATTTTCTTAAGCGTTTCTGGCGTAGACACCTCAATTGGTCGACCATAGAGTAGAATCTAGCTCGGCTTTAATATTGGTTTTACTGAGACTTTCCAAATGAAATTATTGAATTTAATAACGGTGACCAATTTTTGCCATGTTTACAAATTCACAGAGATCGTTTATTTTTGATGGCTCCAAGAATAATACTAAACAACGTGGCGCCTTAAAACTTAAAACATACGTTTTATAAGGTTGCCACTTTTCACCAAAGAAATTTTTTTAAAACTACCGCCACCATCTACACCTCAGGTCGGCTAATGTTGGAACCGCCCACGTATATGTAGTAAAGAGATTGAACGCCAATAGTATTGACAATATTATTAGTATTCAATTCATGTGCGAAAATTATCATATGAAGATTAAAAAACAATTCAAACAAGGTATGTTCGAACAACAAATCATACATAGTGTTCATACAGGTATACATATTAAGAAATTGGTATAGTTACGGACAAAAGTAGTAAATCAATTTTTTTTAAATAAAAACTGTTGAACAAGGTCAAGCTATCGGTTAAAGAGAAACTTGAATGTTTTGCAAATTGTGTATGTCCAAAATGGACAAAATCCTTTTCCACTTCTACAGTGGGCAAAATTGCTTTGGGATCAGCAATCGTTTTGAATGTTACAATAAAAGGCAAATAGTTAGAAAAAATCTAAAAACGTCACAATACTTCTTATTCGATTAGTTATTAATAATCATGCTTCAATTTGTAATCGATTAAAATTTTTAATATAAATTTAACAAAAAATCTAAAATTGGTGTGAAATGCAATTTTGCTCACTTGCATACTATTGCTTTTGCCGTTTCAATGCAAAGATGTGAATTTCATCATGTCATCAAAATTCAACATTGGGATCTGTTGCATCTAAAAAAATATATATATTTTAACTTGATAAAATCAACCACAAAATAAACAGCGAAAATAAAAAGTATCTTGATAAAAATATATAAATCCATATTTTTCTCTAAAAGAAAGTTGTCGATAATTCTAAAAATGTATTCAAATAATTAAATCTGACCATAAGAAGTGCTGTCATCTAAAAAAAACTGATGTAAGGTTACCTGACTTGAATCTGTAACGCTGAAACTGGAGTATGACTTGTCAAAAAGTTAAAAAATGCACTAAAAATTGACAGCTAAAACATTTTAATGTTACAAATTATTATGGTGTAGTATTAATCAGATCGCGCACATTTAGTGCAACAAATTTTTTTCGGGAATTTCATTAAAAATAAAAAAATAAGAAAGTTCTAATCTCAGATTAAAATTTTCAGATTTGCCAAAAATCATTTTTTGTGAGCAATCAGGTGGATTCTATAATGAATATGGTTTAAATGGTTATCCCAGTTCATGGAACTTATTCAAAATCAATAATCTAAGGATATGGTATATTCAATAAAGAATTTCATTATACGCAAGAAATTTTATTAATATTAAAAAAAAAAAATCATAAACTTTTTTTCATAAAATTTCATAGTTTCATATTAACAAAAATTTATTTGCTTTCATAAATTTAACAAAATTTTTCTTTCGAGCCATAAAATTATTTTAAAGACTTAATTTTTTCATAAAATTTTGTAATTTCATTAATTTTTATACATTTCAAACTTTAGTTTTAAGATTTATTTCTCAAGTGTTTAACATATTTTATAAAGTGCTTTATTTTTTCTATGTATTAATTTGGACTTCAATGAAATTGTTTAAGAAATCATGTGAAGCGGTTCATTAGCTTATTTCCAATGCATTTTTCAAGAAGTTCATTCAAGTAAACATCTTAATATTAAAAAAATGCATGCAACTGTTTCAAAAATTCTATAAACGATTCATTGTCGGAATGATTCATCAGTTTTATAAAGATTTTCATAAATTCTACAAACATTTAATAAACATTGACTATAATGAAATCTGTTTCATGGATTTTATGAAAAGTTTTAATGGACAGTGACAATTTTCATTAAAGCTATTAAGATATGCATTACTGAAGTGAAGATAATTCTCTTAGTGTTGCATTATTTATACACTCTGAAAAAAAACGACCTACTGGAAATATAAATACTGGTAATATACTTTTGTTTGTTACGCATTTCCGTTTCCCATGTTTCCCATGTTTCTTATATTATATGTTTGCTTGCAAATATAATTGTGTTTGTCTGTGAATATATATATGTTTGGAACATGTGAAAAACGTCTCGGGAAACACATATATAGCTTTTAATGTTTGTTAAAATGTATATCAAAAATATTAATCAATTAAAAAAATATGTTTTATCATTGAAAATTTATCGAATAAGGATTATTTTGGCGTTTTTAGAATTTTCCTAGCTTTTTCCATTTTTGTTAAGAATCAAAAATATTAGTGAGCACAATGGAATTTCGCCCACTGTACCAATCGTAACAGTCAATTTACAATAAAAAAAAATTGCTGAAACTTCAAAATCGATTTAATACTCGCCAGCGTTGGTATAAAAATGATATCAGGGAAGGCAGGCAATACCGCTAAAATACAGTTATCGATTCCCCTTTCAACTGACTATCGTTATCCTTAAAATACCGTTATCCTATTAAATCAGAGAAAATAATGGCTCTAAATAGATACATATATATTTATCCAACGCTTAATCATAAACTAGCTAGTCAAAAGAAAATGGGCATAATGGGGCTAAAATTATCGATGTAAGTTGACGTTAGCTGAATAACTTAAATAACATTATCCTTAATATACCGTTTCCGAAATAACTGAAAAACCGTTATCAATAAAATAACCGTTATCACTACCGAAATAAACGAAAATAGCGCTACTGCTAAAATACCGATACCGAAACAAGTAGAATACCGTTACAGCTAGAAAACCGTTACCTGAATAACTGAAACATCGCTACCCCTAAAATACCGTTACCTAAATAACTGAAACATCGCTACCCCTAAAATACCGTTACCGAAATAAACGAAAATAGCGTTACCTTTACCAATACCCGCATCAAATCGGTTGATATATTGGATATCATGTCTAATAAATGACAACTAGAATGACAACTAGAGTTTGGGGTTAAAAAAGGTTTCTATTGATTATTTTTAGTAAAAAATTATTTTTATTAATTAATAGCTACTATGGCTTTCGGAGCGTTACGCACGCTACCAACTAGCCTACCGGGGCGAACAAAATTATTTTAAAATTTTACAAAATATTTTTTTACCATATATGTTTATATATAAAAGTGATAGACTGTTTTTTAATTTTAACACATATATTCAATTATATGTGAAGTCATATATTATTATATATACAAGTGATAGAATTTGTTTAGTTTTATTGTATCATACATACTTATATATATTTATGCATGAAAGTATATTTAATCTCATATTTAGATATCTCATGATGAGATAAAAAAAGTCAACTTATATATAATATGAGATATAATGATATATGATCATATATTTAGCTGTAAATATATATCGAAACATATGTAAATATATATTGTAACATGTAATCATATCAAGCTATATATAACTATATATAAATTTTTGGAGTGTATTTTTTGCTTTTAATACATTTTATCTTCTCTTATAACTGAGAATGCTCTTAAATATTATGCTTACAAAGAAAAGCTTCATACTTTCTATGAAACTGGGTTTTCAATGAAACTCCTTTACTAAAGGTGTTATGATACTTGCTATTTTTTGTATTTTTTCTATATTGGAGAACAGTGCAAATATATTTGCATAGGAAAACTGACTAAGTGTAAAGAGTATGATTATACCATAAAAAATCTTTATATGTCAAACAAATATACGTGTGTTATCGATAAATAATCTTAGACTGTCAAAAAACAAACATTTTTAGCTTAAAATTGACATTTCCAGATTAAATGTTAGCACTGCTGCCAACTTTTTTAGTTTTTGATCGAAAGTAGCGGGTTTTAACTTTTTTTTTTTTTTGCGATTTTTAGCTTTTTTTGACGGTTTTTGTGGGAACAAAACGTGGACAATATTGTTTGTTTTGTTAACATTTTATTTTGAAATAACAAAAAAGTATTTCTTGTTCTTTCTCGCATTTGTTGTTTCTTTCAGTCAATCCTAAAAAAATGCAATACAAAAAATAGCAAGTATCATAACACCTTAAGTCAGGGGTGCCCAAGGCCTATGAGCTTGGTGCTCATTTGTTTTTGTAAAAACACTTAGCTATAGGCTGTGTGTTTTAATACACATATAGAGCGCTCAGCACTAGCAATACGAAATACACAAACAACTTTGTCTTATTAGTTTTTTTGTCGTTCTTCACTGTATACACGCAAGCGCAAAGCAACAACACTTTCGTATGCTTTGCTGGTAAACATTGAAATATTTTTTTCTTTTTTCTTTGTATGTATTGGTTTTTACAACAAAAAATATTGAATAAAAATTAGTTTTTCTTTAAAAGTATTGGTGTTTGCTCTTCCATAAGGAACTTTTGGGCACTCCTGCCTTAAGTAAATGAAACTTTTAATAAATTTTATGACTTTTTTCATAAAATGTTATGATATAAGTTTCCGGTGCAACATCATGGCTCATATGTAAAAATTCATTAATGTCATGCACATAATTCTATCAGTGCACAAAGTCTTCCTACCCGGGCATCCAACAATTTCGATTTAGGGGATTGAATCGCTCGTTTATTTTTTAGTGATTTTTATGCAAAATTTATTTTTTAGTTTCATATTCAATCCACTTCGGTGGATGTCCTTTTCGAAGACCCTCAATTTTAGACAAATATTGTTGTAATTCTTTAAATTTGTTAAAAATAAGTTTGGCGAAAGGATTAAATGCAATCGCTATCTTGTAAATTTAAATGGGAATAATTTAAAGCTATAATTTTAATGGGAATAATTTTAAGCTCTCAATTAATCGCAAGACGTTACATTATTTCTGTTCACGATTTAATTTGACAATTTTTTTAATATGCGATAGGCAAAGTTTTGGATTTCTTCAAGACTTATTTAATTTAGTAAAGAACAACAATAAAAAGGCTTTTCAGAAAGAAGATCTATTTAGTTTTAAATTTTAAGTAGTTATTTTATAATTGGAATAACAAAATTCAGATATCACCCATACAAAGACTTTTAAAAACCCGACAAACCGGGTATGAATTAAATAAACCCGAAAACTGGTTTTGTCCAATAGGTTGAATATTTTACAATTCTTATTGCTGATACGACGTTGGTTGGGCGATATTTTAAAGTTTGTTAAATTTTTATTAAAATATACTCTAACAACTCAATTTCGGCTAGAAAAAGTGTTGGAGATTTTGGCCTAAAATATTTTACATTCACTAAAAACTATTTTTTAATTGTGCGCCCCGGTACGCTAGTTGGTAACGTGCTGGTTTATAAGCGCGGGGGTTGTGGGTTCGATTCCCACCAGAGGCACTGGTCTGTTTTCGCTCCAACGCGCCGAAAGTCATAGTAGCTAATGCTCGGTTAGGGTAATAGTATATAATTTGTAATTATATGATTATTAATTAATAAAATAAAATAAAAATAAATATATTTTTTAATTGAAAACATACTTTTGTCCATTGCAGTCACATTTGCATTTTCCAATAATACCCACACAATCTTTTGTAAAACTAATTGTCGACATGCCAATATACTTAACCAGTTCGCTATTTGATTGATCTACATTTGGTAGAATGCTGATAAAACATTTTTAAGAGAGGAGTAAAAAAGAAAATGTACTCCTCGTATGTCTTTGATTGAAGATCAATTTGTATAATTATGGCACACCTTTTTTTCCATGATAAGTGGAAGAAGAGAAATGTGTATTGAAAATACATAAAAGTGATAGCGATTAAAAAATCAGAGACACAGAGTACCAACAGCGTCTGATATTTAACTGACGTTTATCAAAGCAATTTATGGCAAAGTGTTTTCAATCATCAAAACAAAAATTTATGGGGGAAAAACAATTTGAAAATCTAAAACCAATTTGAAAATAATCTTGTCATAATTGCCAGACATGTGAATGAATCGTCGATAAAGTGACAACGAAAATTCCTCTATGCATGTAATTTGAGTAATTGTAGAACAAATTGTAGCGGGTGTTATTTGTCAAAACATTTGCTTTTATGAATTTAGTTATAGCAGACATTGGAGTGAGAGCTCATGCCAAGAGACTGTGTATTAAATTTTCTGCTGAATCATCATGATGTGCAGCACAAGTGATCGATGATCATAGATCAACTGACAGTTAAATAAATATGCATGAAAGATATACACAAGTGTATGCAGGCATGAATACGAAAATCAAATATATAGATCTACTAATAAATTTAGAGGGATCGGTTGACTACGGGATAGGCTGACTATGATGTTCCCTAGATTATTGCGATTGAAAACAGATTTGTAAGAGCTACCGAATTTGATCGTTCTTTTAGTTTGTTTGAAAATGTTCTCTCTCCTTTACACATCCGCTTAGACGGAAATTTTGTAAATAACTACGGGTAGTGTCAAAAAAGGGGAAGCCTCCAAATTGGCACCTTTCCCAAACTCTTTAGGTGAAATTGGTAAAAAAAAGTCATCGTGATTGGAATGAAGTTATTCATCCCATGAAAGCACATTTCAGCTATGATACCCGCAGTAATTTTGTAAACTACTACGGGTAGTGTCAAAAAAGGAGAGCATCCAAATTGGCGGCCTTCCCAAACTCCTTAGGTGAAATTGGTAAAAAAAAATCATCGTGATTGGAATGAAGTTATTCATCCCATGAAAGCACATTTCGGCTATGATAACTCATTGGTTTTACCAGACTTGCAGTACTGCAGTCCGATCCAGAGAGGAACGTTTAGAAATTGTAGCGAGAACATAAACGCCAATATTGAATTGCTTCGCAAATAGGCGAGAAAGGTTAGTGCCACAGTACTTACAAGGAAGGTAACCCAACCCGGCAGATCTTAATGAACCATGGATATGTTGTAGTGAATAAACATTTAAGGGACCCGTGTTTTTTTTTTTTAGCTGCCTAATCTACAGGTTAGGTGTTACTAAGTAGGTTAAAAATTACACGATTTGAAAATTTTTTCGGTGTAATTCGTCATATTAAAAGTAACTATATATCAAATTAAAGGTTTTTTGAATACACATTCACCGGTGTATGCCCAAAAATAATCAAGTAGTTTTCTTATGAAAAAATATATGTTTTGAGTAATATTGAATCTGGCGTTTTATTAAGGAATTTTAGTTGTATTAAGCATAAAATAAAGCATAGCAATGCCTACTTAAATTAATCGATTGGGTGTCTGAGCATTTTCCGATATTCGAAACCGTTCGGGTTTTATGGTACTTTTCCCCTATATTTCAAATAATCAAAACATGTGGCATCTCTGGATTCACTCTATTGGTAATATGGGTACCAAATTTGATGTTTTCTTGAGTACTTTAACCATGCGTACAAATAAATCTAGTTTTCTTAAATTAAAAACAAGTTTTCATACAAAAACAAATGCATTTTTAAATCTCTTTTTTAACCCTTAAATGTGAGATTGGGCAGCTAAAGCATAAATACGTGTCTGTTTTTTGCTGCTTTACAACATATCCAAGGCTCATTAAAATCTGCGAGTTCGGGTCGGGATACATCCCGTATACATCGTAAACAGTTTCTCTATAAGCAGCGTTTTCGTGCTAAAGTTCTTAATGCTCCTCGGGGTAGTTGGAGTGAAAACAGTCAAATTAGTGCACCAACTAATCGATATAACTTTTGATCTAAACAATCAATTTTAATAAATATACGGTTTATTAAAATAGTATTTTATACAAATTGATATTTAATAAGCAGAATTAAACAATTATTTGTTTTTTTTATTAATATTTTTCCTTTTTAAGAAACTCCAGACATTATTGCTTATATTGTTTTTTCAGTGATTTTCTTGCTGTGAAATGACAGCTTAAGGCTCAACTATATTTAGCGAAGTTTAATTAAGGGAATGGACGATTTAAGTATACTTTCGGAAAGTTCTATTTCTATTAATTTGGTTAATTTGTAATCGAATCTCATTGTACCCAATTTAACCAAATTAAAAATAGTTCAAACAAGCAAAACAAACTTAATAAAAATCAAAATAAAAAATTAATTAAAACAAACGTTCGCAAATCTGGTTTCTATTCGTACTACTGGCTTGACAAGTCAATATTACCGTCTTTTAGTGGGTGTTGTGGTGTAATGGTTAGCGCGTTGGAATGTTACACAGATGGACCCGGGTTCGATTCGGTGTTCCCATAGCACTTAACCCCACCGAAGTAAAATAATGAATCAGGGGTATGAAACAAAAAGCTTCAATAAATTCGCCAGCTCTACATCAGGTGGCGAGCAACAACTTTTCTAAGACTTATCATCTCGCGCAATTACAGTGTTGTTTGAAGCCCTTCATCTTTCACCACCTTTCACCACCTTTCATCTCTCCACTATCCCATTTCCAAAAGAAAGCAACACATTAATTAATAAGAAGAATTTCCTGAGTGTTGCTTCTCTTTAAAAAAAAAAAAAAAATACAATGCAGAACACTTTAGTCAAGCCAAATGTCTACAAACAATATTCCCTCTTTCCTCCTCCCCATAACCTATTTTCCTGAAATCAACACAATGTCATGCATTAGTAGGGACAGTCGCTGAGTATTGGTTCAATATAAAAAATAAGAAACTTTTGGATTTTTTGTCAACACGGTAAAAATGGGGTTCAAAGACGAAAAGTTTCCACGTTAGTGGGCCTTGCCAATACGCTGAAGTTAGAAAATTATAATTTGATGTGTTAGTTCCATCTCCTGCGTAGTCATCACTTAGACGGGATTTTTGGAAATAATTTAATTAAAAACCTTAAATTAAAAATAGGTGTTCACTGGTAAGGTAAAATTTGGAAACGGGGGGAAAAAATCTTATTGTTAACCGCCTGCCTAAACCGGTGGCGTAAGGAACTTGAAGCTTTAAAATGGTATATAGGTGCCTTCCTGCGAGTAGATGAGATTTTTGGCAATCCCCAATAGAACGGCCAAAAAGGGAGCTGGGCAGTGGCACGTAATATGGTCCACTGTCTCAGGTACCCTACAAAACCGCTGGATCTAAGGACTGGGTTTTTAAACAATTTTTACTGGAAGGGGCATAAAGTAAACATCTCCCACTGATTTTTTGAAGTTTGGGTTAATTCACTTTATGGATTTCAAGAATTCAAAAAGAAAAGTTTCCCACATTGTTCCGTATCCAGCGAGCTTACAACATTTTCTTCGCTATATTTCGTAGGGTATACGAAATTTAATTTCAATTGTCTGTATATATAAAAAAAAAAATAAGATTTCAACAAAAACACAGCAAACCATCAAAATCTTAAAAGCGTGTGCTGATTTAAAAATAATCATTTACTTTATAAGTGCAACAAACAAAAAAACAATGCCTTTGTTTCCTATTTCACTATATGTCTATATATTTTTTAATGGATGAGCGTAAGAAGAAGAATTATGACCCTTCAAATCCAGTGTAGTTGAAGCTTATTATAAAAAAGTATTGTGTTAAAAAGAATAGCACAAAGTAAAAAAAATATCACGCCTCGAAATATTTTGTCGGGGTGTTTAAACCAATCTAAAGTAGCAAGAAAGAAAGACGCGACATAAGGCTTACATGGAGTTAACACATGTACGCGATGGAAATGATCACTTGATTTTCAATATATTTTAGTATTTATAAAACGTATAGTACAATTTACATTGAATGGCTGACTAACGAAGTTGTAATTTGTTTAAGTTTTCATTACATTTTATTATTATACTCTCAATATACTAAACAAGTAGAGACCATTGAAATTCGAAGAAAACAACTTAACCATGGAATTTTTATTTGCAGTTAAAATACCAACAGTTGCAATTGAAGTTAAAGTCTAAAGAAGCAGCAAAAAGCAGAAGAACAATAAGAATTCAGGCGTAAAAGACATTTCACACATTAAAGAAAAGATGGCTGTTGAAAAATCGAAACTAACAGAAACAAATAATACAGTCGTTTATAAGGAAACCACAAGGCCCAAGAAACCAAAACGGCGGGATAAAAGTGATTTGGGGCCAGATTTTATAGCCCCTGATGGTGGATGGGGTTGGGTAGTGTGTTTAGCAGCTGGCTTCAGTAATGTAAGTAATAAAATTCTAAACTTTAAATGAAACATAGGTTAAACTGTCTACAAATTTAAACAAGCCTACAGAGGATCGGATACTTGATTAGAATCTATACTATTTGTATGACATTTTCATTCAAGGGGAAACTTAATCCTTTGTGATATGCCACAGGACTAATAACTTAGGACATGTTACTATTCTCTGTTATCAAAAATTAGACAGGGTTGGTGCAACATAAGATGATCTAAAACTACTTAGCGGCTGACTTAACAGTTTGGTCAAAAAGAGGTAATTGTGCGGCACTGGGTATTTTAAAGCATTCTAGACAAATTTGCGATTTTTGGTGTAAAATTCAAAAGTGTAAAATTCAAGGAAATTGCGGAAGTTTTGCAGTTAAGTCGACCAAACAGTGGAAACGTAGCTTAGCTCTTCCCTTTGCCCCAACGGTATTTTTGCAATTGGAATTTTTTTTTTTGCGTTTAACCAACACTCTGAGGATGTAGACGTGAATTTATCAATATTGTAATTCTTAGGGAATATCTCTGCAGAAAGTTAATTTCACATACGACAAGTTCGACTGAACGAATTTTCCCTATAACGCGCCGTGCGATCCCCCGTAGAAATGAAAAAGAATCGTAATCATGGCCTTTTGGAAAGACGAAATATAATTACAATCGTGGTTGTTTTAAGCTCTTAAAATAGTACACCAATTGTGGCTTTTTTAAAGGATGAAAAAGAATCCCAATCGTAACTTCATAAAATCCCAATCGTAACTTCCATTTGTGGCCGTTTAGGGAGACGAAATAGAATTCCAACATTATGGCTTCTTAAAGGTATGAAAGGGATTTTATGCCAAAAAGTGTATGAAAATGGTTGAGAAGCCAAATGCATTGAATAATTGAAGGAAACAAGTAAAAGCAGTGTAAAAAAATTGACACGAATGTCTTCCTGAAAGGGGTAGAAAGAGTCAAAATCGTGGCTTTATTAAAGGATGAATATTAACCTTCCTAAATGGATCGAAAAGAGTCCCTATAATGGCCTTTTAAAAGAAATAATAATACCGGCCTTAAAGGGATTGAAAAGAGTCCATATCGTGTTTATGTTTTTTAAATAATAATAACCTCCTTGAAGGGATCGAAAAGAGTCCATATCGTGGCTTTTTGAAATGGTGAATAATAACCTTCTTAAAGGGATTAAAACCCCAATTGTGACTTTTTTAAAGTATGAATAATCATTTCTTCATCGAAAAGAGTTGCAATTGTGATTTTAAACAGGACAAAAATCATCTGCTTAAAGAGATGGAAAAGAGTCCAAATGTGGATCTTTAAAGAACGAATTATAATATTCTCTTTAAAGGAACCGAAAAGAATCACAGTAGTGTTTTTTTTAGGGATAAATAATAACATCCTGCAAGGGATCGAAAGGAACACAAATTATGGGGTCTTAAAAGGATGAATAATAACTTTCTTAAAGATCGAAAAGACTCATAATCAATGGATTTTAACATAATGAATAATACTCTAATTGTGAATTGGTGAAAAAGAGCTTATCGTGGACCAATAGATAAATCAGATTGTCAATCGTGTTTAAATAAATAATTGATTAGTAGAAACTATACAACCCTTATTGTAGAGCATCTAAAATTTTTCTTAGAATCCTATTTAAGAGTAATTAAAATCCTATTCGTATTCTATAAGAAGTAGTTAATTACGCCTTAAATTTTAGGAAAACGCGTACTATAAAAAAATTTAGGAATTTTGAATACCTTTAAGAGGCCTAGATTCTAGACGTCAGCTACTTCGAATCAATATTTCGATTGTCCCAACCCTATTTATGCTGCCGAAACTAAAATAGTTCTCTATGTTGCTGCATAGGTTGGGTACACATTTGATTGGGATACCTCTAAGTGTAATGGAAATTTGGACTTAGTTCCCCATAATATATCAGTTAGAATGTTAATTGAAATTACATTTACCTGCCTTTTAGGATACCAATCGTGGACCATTTAAGATCCATAAATTATCTGCCAAATATAAAAAAAATCTGACTACAAATAATCAAAATAAAAACAGAATCAGTGGTAGCCAATGGTTTGGTTGGTTGTACTGACTTTTGTTGTTGGTAGTTATCACCAAATCTCTTTTGAGGTCATCGTAGTATTATTGTCATGCCAGAATTTCTGTTCGACCAATTCAGCTGCAACTACCGAAGCATTCGATTGGCAACAAATTAAATCCCAGAGTTTTCAAATATAAAGAAGATAATTTAATAGGTCTAATAGAATCCTATTTGAGTCCTTTTTGGATACCTTATACAATAGCAACTGAGGGTCATGTTACATCCATAAATAATGCTTCCAAGTAAAATCGATACTCAAAGAATATTTTGACTTACGTAAATGCGTTTGGTTGGATATTTTATTTGGATTTTTCTCTAAATTTACTGATCCGTTACTTTGTTCTTATAATAAGAATTGGGTCGCTACTCGGAGTTTTGTCTACTTCCCGGAATATGGCTAAACTATGATGTACTAATACGATCTTGATCTTGACAGACTTTAACATTTAAATGAACATATATTTATTTTTCTTTACTTGAATTTACTTATTAATATTGTATATACCCTACAGTTTTCCTTATTTCCTCCCCTCCAACAATATGGTCTCATCTACAGACAACGTATGGAAACTTTAGGTTTTGATGCCAAACAAACAACCACCATAGTCAATGTGGTCATGGCTATATCGTCCTTAGTGGGACTAGTAAATGGCGCAATGTTTAGAAGGTTTACCTTCCGACAAGTGGCCTTAGTGGGAAGTGGTTTAGGCTTTATAGGTATATTTCTATCAGCATTTTGTCAAGAGTTTTGGCAATATTTAATATGCTTCTCCTGTATTTATGGTAAGTTCTCACAAAAAAAAAAAAAAAAAAAAAATAGAAAACGTCAAAAGTTTAAAATTTTTCTTTTTACTCCATCCTTAGCCATTGGTTTGGGTCTATGCATGGTTTCCACTTCATTAGCGGTAAATACATATTTTAAAGATAAACGACGAAAGGCTACTGGTTTCTCATGGACCATCACCGGATTGGGTCCCATTATATTCCCCCACATCTCCACATTTCTGTTGGTCTACTATGGTGCCCAAGGTACTATTTTAGTTTATTCTGGAGTAGCTCTAAATGCTTTCCTATGTTGTATGACTTTACAGCCAGTTTTATGGCATGTCAAAAAACCGGAAGAGGAAAAGGTTACCGAAACAAATGGCAACACTATACAGAAAACCGAATTAACGGAAAAGGAACGACAAGAATTTGAATGCAAATACTGTCAATATCAACGTAAAGGAAAACGTAGTATATTTTCCTCACAATATCTATTTAATGATGATGATCCAGAAAGACCGGGTTATGAAATTACTGAACCGGCCACACCCATGTTAGCTAGAGCTAATGATGGTTGGTATGGTTCGAATATGTCATTGGCATCGAAGAAGTTGCCGCGTTATAGATCTACAAAAATATTAAGACAGCACTCAAGACATGATGGTGGAGAATTGGGCAATGAAGATCATCCAGAAGATGCGGCTCTTTACAAACCCAATCATTTTAATCGTGAAAAAGAACATGTAGATCGTTATGCTAGTAAAGTGAGTATCTACTCTAAAGCAGGAGTTGAGGATTTTCATTGTACCTGTGCCGAAGAAAAGGTTCTTTTACAAAAATTAACAGACGAGGAGAAAAAGTTAGAAGAAGCTCGCCTTAAGGCTGCAATCGAAGAAGAAGAACTTGTTAAGAGTAAAATGAGTTTTGGTCAAAAGGTTGTCAAATTCTTTGATTTAGATTTATTAAGAGATTTCACTTTTGTAAATCTTGCTTTGGGCATGACTATTATGATGTTTGGTGAAATGAATTTCTCAGTATTGACACCCTTTATCCTAAATAGTTTCGGTTATACTAATAATCAAATATCATTGGCCATGTCTTTGTTGGGTGGCATGGATATCTCAGTACGATTCTTAGCTCCGTTTGCTTTGGAAAAAGTAAAATTGGATAATCGTTTTCTGTTTGCATTTGGTATTATTGCAATTACCATTGGCCGTTTTGTGGTAACTATGACAGATTCATATAATGTTGTATTGGCTGTATTTGTAATGATTGGCTTTGGTAAAGGATTCCGTACAATATTTTCACCATTGATTATACCAAGCTATGTACCATTGAAGAGGCTACCAGCTGCTTCTGGATTACAATTGATATTCAATTCAATATTTTCATTTGCTTTTGGACCAATTTTAGGTAAGTTATAAAAAAAGGACATATACCCCCACATCCAAAAAATAAACTTGTCTAAGAATATTGAAGTCAACTTTGTAATTTGTTATATAAAGTTGATAGAAATTATATGTCAGAAAATTTATAGAAATTATATAAACCACCTCAGTCCAAGCATAAATTACATATATAATTTCTTTCATAAAATTATAAAGTTCCCTTTGTTGATGATAAGTACTACTGTACTTTAAAATATTTCACTTTGTTCGTTCTCCAATTTATACAATTTTGTAGCTTACCTAAGTTTTTTTTGTAACTTTCTAGAGTAAAGTATTAAAACTACCAAAGCATCAGATAAACAAGATACCAACTGAGTTTCTTGACTGACATACAAATGAAAACTAAAAAACTTGACTGTGAACTGCTTACCAAAAACAAAAAGGTAAAAAAAAGCAAAATAGGGGTTGTTTTTTTTTTTCAAACGGCCCTTAGCGGCCTGGCCAAACCGATGAAGCTAGGAACTTGCATTTCTGTTTGTGGGTTCCTAATTAGGAATAGACATACGTATAAGGCGGATTTTTGGAAATTACAACGGGGACGTTCAGTAACGGCACAAATCTCCCTCTTAGCGGCCATTCCAAGCCACTAAAGCGAGGAACTTGAAATTTGATATATGGTGAGTAGATGTGTGTATCATGAGTAGATGTGTGTATTGACGGATTTTTGGAAAATTGAGAAAAACTCCCTCTTGACAGCTTGGCCAAACCGCCAAAGATAGCAACTTCAAATTTGGTATGTGGGATCCCAATCGGGAGTAGACATCTGTTTAGAGGGGATTTTTTGAAATTTCTACTTGGAGGGCTTAAAGGGGACAATTTGAAAACTAAAATATATGTTTCTTTGAAAATGAACTAGCTCACTCATGTGATACTTCTGGATTTTTGGCCAGGACCGTAGTAAAAATAGGGAAATATCTCCCCTTGGCGGCCAGGACAAACCACTTAAGTGAGAAACTAGGAATTTGGTATGTGTAAAGTGTATGTTTCTTAAACGAGTAGACATCTGTATAGAGCGCATTTTTGTAATTTTTTACGGGGATGGGTAAAAATGTTATAAGTCCCCCACTTGGAGGAATGCCCCAACCCCTTTAGCCAGAAATTTGTAAATTCCTGCTAGAAGGGGTGAAAAGTCTCCCCACCCTTGGCATGACTATACTCTTTTAGTAATAAATAGACTTATGCCATATAGTTCTATTGAGTGAGCGCTCTTTCTAAAGGGTCCGCCAAATAACTTTTTTTTTTTTGAAAATGCTATAAAAAAAACTACTGAATATTTTCTCAAATTTCTTTTTTTATTTGAAAGTACAATCCTTTCGGTTAATAATGGAAAATAATTTCATTCAAATGGCTGCCTCGGGTGGCCATGCAGTAGCCTACACGAAAAAATATTCAGTAGTTTTTTTTATAGCATTTTCAAAAAAAAAAGTTTTTTGGCGGACCCTTTAGTTCAATTGTTTCCAATGAACTAGTTCGCTCTTCTAGTTCAATCAATCTGACAATTTCGTTTGATATATCGTTTGCTTGATGATTTGTAAGGGAATTATTCATTCTTTGTAACTCAAAAATAATTGATCTGGCAACATTGACAAAAAAAAAGATAATTCTTTGGACGAGTTTTAATGAAATTTTTTTCATTAAACTAATGAAGTTTTCTTCACAATGTAAATGTTATGTAATGTAACAATGTAAGTTCGTAAACTGTATGAAAAAGCTTTAGAGTTCTAATAAACTATTTTACTAGACGTATGAAAATTTTGATAAATAATGTAAAATTTTTCACAAAAGTTTATGAAAAACGTTATGCAGATAATTCTTTCAGTGTATAATACTACAATCGTGAGTAGACAAATTGTGAAAAATTTTTAACCCGAGTTGCTAAATAATTATTTGTAAAAGTATATTGTTGACCTTTTTGCATGGAACTTTTTTCAAATATTATATAAAAATATAAAGAAGTCGAATCCATTATATTTTTGATTTTTATGTTGATGTCATAATATGCAAATGTATTGTTCTCCTAGAAACAGGTTCATCGAGTGCATATATTTTTTGAAAATGTGACCGATAGAATGATGAAATTCTCAAATTTTAAAATATTTTAAAATTTATTCCGTTTTCACTCAAAATATATTGTAAATAATGGATAATTGCTATTTAAACACTATAAGAATTACATTGCCAGGGCTGGCATATGAAAATTTAAAAAAATTGTTAAAAACTCCGATATTTTTCCAACAAATTTTAAAAATTGGTTCATTTAAAAAAAGATAAATTTTCATATATTTTCGAATAAAGATTTGTTCACAAAATTATAAAAAATTTAAATTTTTAAAATCCCTTCATTAAAAATAAATAAACTGTATTACAACGCACACAACTACAAACTTTTAAAGCAGAAGTCCCCTGAGCGAAGCTATATGTTTTTATATAATATTATATTAAATAATATATGACTAGGGAAACGAATTTCATGCAACTAAAAAAGGAAAATAGGCGCATTAAATATGCAGTGATAAAGAATCTAAAACATGCGCTTAAATTATGCATTTAAAATTAAATATGCACAAAAATATGCACCGTCACACAAAAAAAAAAATATGCACCGTCCCCCCACCCCTTGAAACCGCTCCTGCTGTATATGAATGTTTTAAATCGGGTATGTGCAGTAAATTCAGCGAACTCGAATATAAAGGGTCCGCCATCTAACGTTTTTTTTTGCAACTAGTGCTTATTTCGTGAATGGTAACACTTAGCTCATGTCTGATTTGACAGATAATTAGTTTTATCCTTCCGCTGAACGAATATGGTTGTGTATACGCTTGATAACGCTGGGAAATATTGCGACATTACTTTGAAAATCATGGTAATGTTGCAGAATGTGTGCCGATACACCCAAAATGAGTCACTGTTTGGTGTGGATTTTGGTATAGAGGCATAATTGGGCCATTTTTCTTCGAAAATGAGCAAGGAGTGGCCGTTACAGTCAATGGCGATCGTTATCGAGCCATGTTGAACGAATTTTTGTTCACAAAAATTGAAGATGATTAAATACAGCTGCACACAATCGATAATGTGCTTAAAAATTGGACCGATCGTGTAGGCTACTGCATGGCCAGCCGAGGCAGCCATTTGAATGAAATTATTTTCCATTATTAACCGGAAGGATTGTACTTTCAAATAAGAAAAGAAATTAGAGAAAATATTCAGTAGTTTTTTTTTTTATAGCATTTTCAAAAAAAAAAAGTTATTTGGCGGACCCTTTAGTTTACTAGCTGTATCCCCGGCTGATACTCATTTGTTGTTGTTTAGACTAGGGCATTCTAGTTCATAATTCATTTAGTTCATTTGCATTTATTGAACAAGTTCGTTTTTTTTTCTCATTAGTTTGATCAGTAATTTTTTTCATATTGTCATACTGGTTAACGGTTTAATTAAAAAATCTGCATAATATGAGAGAAAATCCCAAATGAACGGTTACAAATTAACTAGTTCAATTTTTCGCTTATACTGTGAAGATCTGTCAAGCAAACAATTGGCCAATATAACAATATGAATAATTGCAAAAAATTGTTGAACAAACATATGAACTAAAAGAAGAAACTAGTTTAATAAAATAAAATAAACGAAACGAACTAGAATGCCCAACTCTTTACCATATCAATTTTCAGTTTAACGGTTTGTTAAATTTTAACTGGACATTCTGTAAACGGGTCTTAGTGATTATAAAATCAAGAAAATACTTTAGATTTCCATTCAAAAATAAACATTGTTGTACACAAAGAGAATTCCTCGGACGAGTTTTAACCCTTTCACTACCAACTTTTTGTTTGTCGATATATTTCTATTTTTACTTCATATTCTTGTTTCAGATATACTACCCTAACCACAAAAGGCTCGTACCCCCTTTAAAAGTTTTAATATCAAATTTTCAATATTCTGCGAAAATTCAAATATTAATGTTTTTCTATAATTTGCTTTTTTAAATATAATCTACTACTATTACCAAAAAATGCAATACTTAAATTTACATTTGTGATTATTTCCCATTATACAGCAATGATTTTTTTTAAATATCCCTTAAAATGGGAAGTTTTAAAATTGACCATAGAAGGATCGTACTATTAAGAAAGTTCCATTATTTTTGTTTAAAAACGTACTTTTCTGTAAAATATTTCTTAGTCAATTGACGTGTTTGATCAGAAAAAGAAAAAAAATATAAGTAACACCAAATAAACTAAAAAAAAGCTATTTCAAAAGAAATTCGGGAACTCATAATCCAAAAACCCAAAGATGGGAAAAGTTATTCAGATATTTCCTCGGAACTGTGTTTGGCAAAGTCAACTGTTCAATAAATTGTAAAGGTTTACAAAAAAAAAATAAATCAGTTAGCCCTAATTTAAAAAAATATGGAAGAGTGTCTAAGATAACACCACGTAATTTAAGACAAAGAAAAGATCATTAAGAATAATAGACGAACTACGGTACGAAAATTAGCGGTTGAGTGGTCATCGTCTATTGGAAAGTCTGTGGGACGGGAAACTACAAGAAAAAATTTAAAAAAACTTAATTACGCTTTTTACAAGGTAAGAGTTTATTTCGTATAAAAACTACACTTTTGAATCAAAAATAAAATTTTTTTGTAGCCAAAAGCAAAACCTTTTCTAACCAAAGTACAAAAACGAAAACGCTTACTGTATGCAAAAGAGCGACAAAAATGGATCCAAAGAGAGTGCGACGCAATAATTTTTAGTGATGAATCCCGGTTTGAGCTGTGTTTGGGTGACACTTCTACAAAAGTCATTCGAACGAGTCAAGAGGCATTTCATAGAGACATTTCATAGAGGCATTTCATAGAGACGCACTGTCAAATTCCCAGCGAGTGTGATGATTTGGGATTGCATGTCTGCCAAAGGGGTTTGACAGATGTGTTTTATAGAAAACACAGTTAACTCAGTCTGCTACATAGAAATACTTGAAGAACACTTAATGGCTTCAGTACCCATCATAACATCATTCGGGGAATACACCTTTCAACAAGATGGAGCACCAGATCATACGGCGAAAGTAACGAAAAAAAGGTTCGCAGAAAATAATATAAGTGTGCTGGACTGGCCATCATCCAGTCCAGATCTAAATCCAATACAATCTGTATGGGCGATAATCAAAAGACGGTTAAGAAACGAACCGCAAACAACGATCGCCGGTTTCAAATCGAAAATTCGCGAAATTTGGGAATCCATAACCCATGATGAGTTTCAAACTTTAATTAATTCTATGAACCGGAAAATGCCATGCCATGAGTGAAGCTAAGGGTGACGTTACTCAGTATTAATTTTTATTTAATATTCAGTACGAACCTTTAATGGTCAAAATCAAACAATAATTCATTTTAGGTTTATGAAATTTTTGTTATTTTATTTTAAAATCTTTAAATAAAAGTGCCTTATGTTTATTTTTTCAAAAGATAATAAAATTACCTCTAAATCAAGTGTTTTTTTATTAAAATCCCTTAACTTTTTTGGAAAATACAGATTCTCAAAAATTTAATACTAAAATTGAATAGTGGGGTATAAATCTTTTGTGGTTAGGTTAGTATTGGACCACCATAATTTTCGAAGCTGCGGGTGTGCCTTCAATTTAAAGTTAGCCTTTTAGCGACATTGAAGAAACAATTTTTGTAGAGAATTCACAGTTCCATTTAGCTCCTTTAAATAATAAAAGTAAATAAATCTTTAAACCGCGGATGTGCCACTCAGTTTTGTGCTGCATTCAATTTCTACTTTTTATCTATTTTGACGAACAAATTGATATAGACAAAAAAAAAATTATCCGATCGATTTAATATTTATATACAAGAATAGTTATGTTAACGTTTATCATTTAAATAGGATTTGACCCTTTTAATTCTTTAATCAGCGCATATGCTGATGAATTTTTCTTAACTTTGACCTCAATTTGGACTTAAATTGGAAAGGTTACTCGAAAACATGTGGTCGCATCCCCGAAAAATCCATACAATTTTATAAGAGAAAATGTTTGCGGTTTTCTGTTTATAACTTATTCAGCGCTCAAAAAAATTGTTTCTTTGCTTTTTAATGTATTTTAAATAAGCTAATCCAGAATAAAAATTGTGTCCCACTATTTTGAAATTTTTAATGAAATCGTACGGTTTCGTAGATTTTCCCATACCATGTATTTTGTTTCGATTTGTAAGATATTAATTTAAATAAAAAGTCCCGACTTAACAAATTTATTTCTTTATTTTCTCTGTTTCCAGGTATACTCACTGATGCTTACAGTTACAAAGTAACAATTCACTGTATTAATACCATGACCTGTTTTGCACTTTTATTATGGATAGGTGAATCAATGATCCGTAAAATGTTAACGAAAAAATCTAACGAAAATCAAGGATAATTTTATGCAATATCTACAAAAACCTCAAATAAAGCTTAAAGCAAACAAATTTTTTTAACTAAGATGCAATAAAAATATATTTGGATAATAAATCATTTAACTTAACTTATTGTAATGAAAGAGAGAATTCTCTTGGACGATTTTTAATGAATTTGTTTTTTACTAAACTAAAAAAGTAAAGTAAATGAAAAATTTGTTAAAATTTGTGATGAAGCTTTTAATGAAACTTTTTGATTGGGCGTATTAAATGTTTGATAAATAAAAATAAATTTATCTCAAAATTGTATGAAACACTGCATTAATTTAATGAAAGCTTTCAATTGACGAATTCCAGTGACACTTCATAGATTTAATGTAAAAATTAATTAATATCGTGCAGATAATTCTCTCAGCGCTAGATAAATTGTATTTGAGTAGTTTTATTATTTTCACTTTCAATTCAAATTTGATTGTATTAACAAACACATTAATTGTATTTACTAACTATGATTACAGATAAAACTAAATGTGCAATTTATTTGTTTGTTAATACAATTAAATTTTAATTGAAAATGTTTTGTGTAACATGTGTTAAATAAAGCTACAAAGAAACATTTGTATAAAGAAAATCTAATAACAATTATTAAAAAACTATGTTAGATAACATTATATCACATTAGAGTTCGTCACGAGAATTTGATTTTGGTATATCATCACTTTTTTTACGGTTTTTGCATCAATAAAACGACTGCCGTAATTTTTTTTTTTTTTAATTTCAAGTCCCTCCACATGCTCACAGTGGCCAAAAACGCTGATTTTTGTCCACTTTTAACACAGAGTTAGTTTTTAAAGTTCACTGTTTAGGCAATAAAGTGGACGGAAAACTATTTTTTTCAAAAACTTTTGAAAATTAAATTTTTTAATTACAAACAATAAAAATGTTTTACCAACTGAGATATTAAGCAATCAATTTGGTAAAAAAAAAAAAAAATAATAAAAATAGTTTTTTTTTTTAACACAGACAATGAGAAAGTATTTTAAGCTACATAAAATGCTACAAAAATTGTCGATATATCGCGGACCGTGTAAAAGTTGTTAATCAATAAAATATTGCATTTTAGCAAAGATACAATTTTTAAAACTTAATAACTTTTTACTAAGTTAGCAAAAAGCGAAATGATTTTTAATTGTGTTTGTGTCATAAATACTTCCCAGTAAAGAAACGGTAATGACAAGATATTACTTTTTCACTACCAGTAATGACACCAGCTTACTCTTAGCATAACTTTATCACAAATAATAAGGACTTACTAATAACTAGTTAAATTTCTCACTATTTAAATACAAAAATAATGCCTAACACAGAAAAAACTAAAAACGGGTTTCAATTAAAAATTTTATTGAATCAATTAATATTTTAATTAATTTTGCACCTACCACTGAAATGATAGTATTAACTAAAAAAATTTGCAGACAGTTTACTAAAACTCTTTCAATTAAAATAATAATAATATCAATTAAAAGTGTTATTGTTTTTCTTTACAACCTCAATTAAAAAGTTTAGTTAAATTGATTAAAACTTTAATTGAAACTTGAGAAAAAAACAATGGTAGTTTTAATTGATAATTCGTATTTTTTTATTTTTGTTATATGCCCCCCATTAAATAAAAAGAGAAATGTAGGTTTGTAAATTAAATTGACATTTTATTTATAATAAAATTAAAGCTTTTTAATATAAAAATGTATTATAAGAAAACAAATAAAAATAAAGACAAAATTTTTATGTTGCTTGTCTTGTCTTGAACTTTTTGTTGTAATTGAATTGCTTTCTTAAAAAAATCACACACAACTTTAAAATGATAGTTTAATGACACTTATACTTATTGAAAATTTAATTATTTACAAAAATAATAGTTTAATTGTCCTTTTTCGATAAGGTTTATTTAACTCCACATGTGCACTTTTATTACCACAGATAAAACACGAAACTAAATTAAGTTTTCGTGCGTACACGAATATCTCAACAAAAAGAGTGTTGCAAACTCTAGTGAAATAACTACGATTTTGCGTGTATTTGAAATCGGTAAACTATTCAACTTATTAAAAGTTAATCATTTGCGTTTTTTTTCGTTTTATTTTCAAATTAAATAAAATATTGATATAATTAAACCTTTGTTTAATTATTTAATCTAAATAAAATAAAAAAAAATAGTTTGCCAAATTTTTTAAAATGTTGTTTAAATGTTGTCAACACTGTATGGATATATTAGAAAATTCAATAAATTTTTTAATTGAATCAATTAAAAAAATTGTTTAAATTGCCATTGATATTCAAACAATCGATCAATTATATATTTTTGGCCCATGATTTTTTCTCTGTACACATAATTATTTATTTTTAAAATTATTTTAAATATAAAGTAATGATCTAAACATTCTTTGAAAATCAATTTTTTTACTCGTTATTTTTCCACTTCTGGAAAGTACATATATAACTAATTATTTTTGACTTTTTGTAGGCTGAAAAGAAATGACATTTTGTACAAGCAAGTCATTTATGTTTTTATCTATCAAGTATTACATGTCGAGATAGCTTAGATGGCACCTTTTGTAAGGTGTTTAGTTATGGTATGTCATTATTTTGCGCGAGAACCCCCATATAAAAGTAATGAGATTTGTAATGACAACTAAAAGTACTTACCAGGTATACACTATAACCACGTATATGCTAATAATTTTCCACACTGGGTTTTTAAGTTTTTTGAAAAAATTCGATTTTTTCCGACCACTTTATTTCCTAAATGGTGCACTGTAAAAACGGGGAAAATCGAAAGGTGAATTCTAATTTCTTATAAATATAGCTTTTTTGCTCTATAAGAAAAGGGATCCTAAATCAGCGTTTTTGCACGCCTCTCGCATATGAGAGGAATGGATAAAAAAAATAACGTAATTTTTTCATTGAAGCAAAAACATTTTAAAGTGATGATATCCCAAAAACAAAGAAATTTAATATATTTTTTTTCTGACGAACTCCAGTATCACATATTTACGGATTTTTGACAAAACAACCTAAGTCGACTTAAGGTGTTTTATTAAAAAATTATTTAAAAGAGCCCTTTTTGGCTTAAAAATACACTTTTTTATATTAGCGTTTTTGCACGAAGGCGTAAAAACGTACTTTAAATTTATATAAAAAATTTATATAAAAAAAAACAAAAAGTTTTTATAAATTTACAAAAATTTTTTACCGGGTTAGACTTTTTGCTCTAATTACCGTTTTTTATAAAATAATTTGTTTAATAACAATAACTAATTTTAATAAATGAGACTTACTTAATAGTGCAGTATGAAAAATTGTATAATAATTTATTAATTTTAATAACTATTTTTTAGAGCTTTATATTAATTTAATTTATTATTATATTTTGTATACAATATAAATTAGTACGTATAAAGAGAAGAAATATATTTTTGTAAACAAATTTTAATAAAAAAAAACAATACAAAAACATTTTTAAAACTAAAATCTTTTGTTTTCTTTTGAAACGCTTTTAATTTAAATTTCCATTACAGAATAGCCCTCAACAAGTGGTTGTTTGTTAATCTTGAACATGCGCAGCATAAACTAATTCTCAATGAGTTTTAAACAAAATACATAATAATGAAATAGAAAAATATTTGCTCATTTTCTCATTTGGCCGAATACGATTTTTAATAATTTACAATATAGCAGAAAATTGCGATAACAAGTCCACAAAAGATACACTCAGAAAATATTTACGGTAAGTACAAATATGTAAAAAATATAAATTTTAGATTAAAAAATATATAAAATAAAAACTCTCATTTTAGGGTTTATTTCTCATATTGATTTGAATATCAATGTCGATTTTTTTTTTTAAATTTAAACATACTAAAATTCTAATTTAAAAATATACTGGATCCATTGAATCAATGTTAGGCGGTCCACGTTTTGATTTTGGTTGCAAATATCTCCGCCAAAAATAAAAAAATACTAATACACAATGTTCACAGAAAAAACTAAAAACGGGTTTCAATTAAAAAATCAATTGAATCAATTAATATTTTAATTTATTTTTGATGCATGGTGATAATCTTTAACTTCGAGCTAATATATTAGTTCTCATTTAGTGAGAAATCTAGTTTATATGAATGTTTGATGTTTTGCATATGATTGTCACTTCTTTCAAGATGTTTTCTGATGATAGGAACCTAGAAAATTCCCGAAATAGAATCACAAAAATATGTGAGTTTATTAGTTCAACAGTTTATATGAATACCCACAGTTGGCGTCCTTTTGTATGAAAAAAAATCTTCCATGATTGATTTTTGGATATGTGAGTTTTTTTTGTATGTTTTGTGAGTTTTTGTATACATATATGGATTGAACTTCTTAGTATCATTTACCTCGTCATGCCGCGAAATCTACACTCAAATAAAAAAGTTAGTAAAGTCAGCAAAAATTTTTGCTGAGTCAGCAAAATTTTAGTCAGGAGGGTGCTTGCAAAAAAATTGCTAATGTCAGCAAAATCTTTTGCCGAAAATCAGCGAGCTGATTTTAGCAACAAAGTTAGTAGATTCAGCAAAAGTTTTACTAAAACTTAGTGGATTTGAACTTAAAAAACCCTTGCTTAACATTAATAAAAATTTTTCTGAATATTAGTAGACTGAAAAAAATCAAAAAATTTGTAGAAAATTTTTACTTTGGTTAATTTATTTTGCTGAAAATTATGAAACATATTTTTGCGATTCTTCTTAAAATAATTTATCTTTTACCTACTTACATCATTGGTTGTCTAAATGATGATATCTTTTAAAGGAACGCTAATGCAGCAAAGAATTACAGAAACGAAACAAAAAAAAAACAAAATGCCATTTGACTCAAATACACGTTTAATCATTTTTAAATTTATATATTTTATTTTGTCTTTTATTTAATTAATACACAATTATTTTCACAAGCCGGTGAAAACGCAAAATTTAAGTTGTTTCAATCCACAATTTTGTTTTATGTATGAAAAACCGATACAAAATCTTCCATGGTAATTTTTTTAAGTGTCTTGCTAAAAATGTACTTTTTAGTTAATTTTCCTCGTCACTACTACATCTTGACATCTAATTTATTCTGAATATAACTTTTAATCTGGTTGTCGTTCACACTATTGATGTGCTAGTCAGCACAATTATTTTTAGCAAAATAAATTAGTAAAACATTAGTAAAATATTAGTTCAAAACAGTTAAGTGCTGACTAAGTATAACTAAAATTTTAGTGTAAAACATAATTTTAGCAAAAAATTTGCTAAAAAATAGTATACCTGATTTACAAGAAGTTTTACTGACTTTTCTACTAACTTTTTTTTAAGTGTACTTCATTCTCCGTATATATTTCAATCTAGTTTTCGTACACAGTATTCAAATGCTGATTAGCATAATATTTTTAGCAAAACAAATTAGTAAAACATTAGTTCAAAACTGTTACGTGCTGAATAAGTATAACTAAAAACACAATTTCAGCAAATAATTTGCTGAGAAATAGTAAACCTGATTTACCAGACGTTTTACTAACCTTTTTCGAAAAGAATTATAAGTTTTTCAAAGAAGTTTCATATTTTTATTGATATGCTGAAACATGAATCGTATATTCGAAATAGTACACACATAGAAAATTTTTGGTATTTGCCAATTGATATTCGGTTACTACGACTCAAATACGATTACTACGAATTTTATTCAGTTGGTACAACAAAGCATTAGTTTTCATGACAAAGTCCTGTTAATTCAACTGAATTTTAGTTGCTACATCCAAAATATTCAGAAATCTAACGTAAATATCGTTATACTAACTGAATTTATAAGTTGTTACCATTAAAATACACTTTTCAATTCGGTTGTTATTTTATTTCTCTGTGTGTACTTAGAGAAGTACACTTTCCTCAAATGAAATATTTAGCAAAAAAAAATCTGCTAAATTTAGCAGTTTTATCTGCAAGTTCATTTTTAACTAATTAACAAAAATGTTCTATTTATATAAAAAATTTTTAGTGTTTACTCTGGCTCAAGTAATAGTTTTTACAGTTTTATCGATGTGTATAAAAACAAAAAACTAATAAAACTGTAAAAAATATTACTGGAGCCAGGGTAAACACTAAACATTTTTTTATATAAATAGAACATTTTTGGTCTTCAAAATTTGGTAACGTCATGATTCTTGTTAGGAAAACACCCTGACCACGTGCTTGATTACTAAGAAGACAAGAATGGAGCAAAATTGATGATTAATAGGTTTTTTGTTAAAGTTCTGCCTATTATACAGGCTCTAGCTTTTCTAAAACTTCGGGTTCTGAAGAGATATTTAGCCAGATCGAAATACTAGTATCAACCTAGCTAATATGTTTGATTTGCTTTATTTTTGTAAATATACGGAGGTTGAAAGCTCGTTATAAATTGAAAATTTAATAGATATTATTAAAATCTTAATTTTAAATTAATTTAAATTAATTAATTAGAGTTACAGATTATTTTAATTGATACTACAATTTCCTAACTAGGCCCAAATTCAATTAAACTCTTAATTGAATTTTACAAATATTTTAAGTGAAACTCGATTTTAGGTTTTTTTTGTGTAAACAAATTTTACAGAAAAGTTTTTTAATGCAAATATTAATTTAACCCACAGTATTCTTTCAGTGTAATGTTACAAAAAGCAAAGAACTTAAACTTATATAGTATTATTAACAAAATATTTTTTTCTTTACATTGAACTTACTAGTCATTTAATAGATTTTGTGCAATAAACATGTGAACAGTAGTAGAATAGTTGACAAAAAAAAAAAAAAAATATAAAAAAAAAATAATTAAAAATCATTAATTAGTTTAGATTCTACTAAAAAAAATAAAAAAACACATGTGCGGAAACGTGTATTAAGTAAAAAAATAAATAGTAAAATATATAAAAAATGTATGAAAAAATTTGCAACAATAAAATATTTACATAAGATTACTAAACAATTAAATATATTAGCAACAAAAACAAAAAAAATACGTGCACTAAATTAACATTCATGTGAAGTGATTTTACTTAGAAAATTCACTAAATATTGGAAATTATAAAACACAACGGTAACGAATTTAGAAATTAATGTAAAATAAATAATATTTATAAAAATACCAACCTTGAACTTGACCATTACAGATACAATTTAAGAAAAATATATCGAGAAAACGTCACGAATTAAAATACTATAGAAAATAAGAAATCAAAATAGAGGGTGTTTTTTTCAAAAAAAAAAGTTCTATATAACAACACGCTTTTCTATCTACCATTCATAAAATGAGAAAGAAAAGTGAATAGGAAAATTAAACAGTGGCCAACAACGACTGTAAAATTAACTACACCTTTTTAAATAAAAATATATATAAAAAACACATTTTAGAGGTGAAAACAAATTATTTTGAGGTGAAAAACTTTTAGAATGTTTAAAACAGGAGTGCCCAAAAGTTCCTTATGGAAGAGCAAACACCAATACATTTAAAGAAAAACTAATTTCCTGTAAAGAGACTAACTAAAGAAATATTCTACAGTAATTAATATAATAAAAAAAATTAATTACGATTGTCATTATCTGACGGTTGCAAAACACTTTCTAAACTAATTTTTATTCAACATTTTTTGTTGTAAAAACCAATACATACAAAGAAAAAAGAAAAAAAATATTTCAATGTTTACCAGCAAAGCATACGAAAGTGTTGTTGCTTTGCGCTTGCGTGTATAAAGTGAAGAACGACAAAAAAAAACTAATAAGACAAAGTTGTTTGTGTATTTCGTATTGCTAGTGCTGAGCGCTCTATATGTGTATTAAAACACACAGCCTATAGCTAAGTGTTTTTACAAAAACAATTGAGTACCAAGCGCATAGGCCGTGGGCACCCCTGGTTTAAAAGGAATAGTGCCGTAAAAAAATATTAAAATTTGAGCTACAAAAATATTTTTATGGTGAAGAAAAAATTGTTGTGAAAAATCTTTCTGAAGTGAAATTAAAATTTGAGGTGTATTTAAAATATTATTCAACTCTAAGCGTCTGGTGAAAAAATATGACATACTATTTTATACATCAGACGCTACTGGGGTTCTATAAATCGACTTTTTCGACTCATTGGAAGTCTTTTGACGAAAAAGTCGAAAAGTCGACTTTTTTGTAATTTTTTTTTTTCATATATTTATGGCGTAAAAGTAAATAAGTAATTTAGTGGATAATACAATAGACAAACAGAAAGGCATTGTTTTTTCATTTTTTTTTTTTCAAAAAGATCGTTACGGTATCTAGAAGTGTTACCCTCCCCTACAAAATCCATTTAAAATTTTTAAAAAATCTTTATTTGTCACTGAGAAGCAGTGATAAATAGTTCTTATCACTTTATTATTTGCTTCTGTACACGTCCTGCATATGCAATGGGATCAGGGTGCTAACTCAGTAAGTTCAGCAGACAACTTCGCAATGACAAATGAAGATTTTTTAAAAATTCATAATGGATTTTGTAAGGGAGGAATGTGTTTATAGATCTATTTCGGGAATTTTCTAGGTTCCCATCATGAGAACACGTTTTGAAAGCGGTAACAATCCCATGCCAAACATCAAACATTCATATGAACTAGTTTACTCACTACATGAGAACTAATATACATATGAGTTTGAAGTTAAAGATTATAACCATTGATCAAAAAATAATTTTAAAACTTGTTTGATGTGCAAGGTCCACCTCTGGTGGATATTCAATACACGTTTTTTGTTTTTCTCTCCTTTTTATATTTTGTTTAGCTTGTAAACAAAACAGGAGAAGTAAACTAGGCGGTACTTTGCCTTTTTTACAAGTTTGTTATAATTTTTATTAAAAATAAAAATTATGTTTTTTCGACCTTTAATTGTGCAATAAAAATGAACATCAAATTTGCACATTAAACAAGTTTTCAATTTATTTTTTGATCAATGGTTATAATCTTTAACTTCAAACTCATATGTATATTAGTTCTCATGTAGTGAGTAAACTAGTTCATATGAATGTTTGATGTTTGGCATGGGATTGTTACCGCTTTCAAAACGTGTTCTGATGATGGGAACCTAGAAAACTCCCGAAATAGATCTATCAACACATTCCTGAAAGGGTCAAATAATAAATTTGAAAACAAAAAACTCTATAGATTATTTGTTAGGACCATATCCTAATGAAGAAATATAGAGTATGGCCTCGAACTTAAATAATTTTCATTTTCATTGCACAATTAAAGGTCGAAAAAAACATAATTTTTATTTTTAATAAAAATTATAACAAACTTGATATTGTCATATTAGATGTATTTGTTGGTTTTCAAAAAGTTTGATAATTTTCACGATAGACAATACAATTGTTTCATTTGCATCACCCAAATCTACAATTGTCCCCAAAGGAAAACTATAATTGGCTTAACTCAAACCGTGACAGTATATACAAAATCAACTTTATGAGAATATACACACATAAAAAAAGTTATTTCAAAAGTCTGTTAAATGGGTTCCAATTCAGTTTAAACATTTTTTTCTATTGTTATCGTTTAAATCAGTTATTCAGTTATTAGTTATCGCATTTTACCGCAAACACAATTTCCTCCACATTTGGACAAATTTGTCCACCTAAAACTTAGTAAATTGTGATTCTTAAATTTACATATTTTAAAAGTTAATTTCAACCACAATTGTTTTCAAACCGTGTCTCCGCTATCAGTCTCACTTGTAAATGGCGTTATTTTACTATTATCATAAAATAGGCTAGAAAAATGTACCAAACATCTTTACTCCGTACCTAGTAAGTAGTCTTTATTAACTAACTATACTCCCGGAAATAAATATGGACCTGCCTCTGGTCAGATATGGCAAGACATTTTTAGCAGAAATTTTCTGTTGGTTCAGTTTAAAAATTCTGTTGAGTTAGCAAAATTATTGGTTAATTTAACAACAACTGTCAACTCAAATTTAGTTCATCTAAAATTTAGGTAACCTGAATTTAGCATTAACTTCATTGAAAATTCTGCTAGCGCAAATTTAGGTACTATTTTCTTATTGTTGTTGTAGCTGAGATTTCAACTATTTGTACGGGTTTTTTTTATGAGTGTAGTAATAAAATTTATGCCAAATTTCATAAAATTTTGAGATGATAGCGTAAAATTCTTTAATTATTTATATGTTTTTAAAATTATTTTTATTCGTCCGATTAATCGAATAATTTTTGAAAATTAATCGTTTGATCTTTCCACTAAAAATAGTTTGATCGTTAATCGAACAAAATAAAACAGGAATTAATGAAAACCCTAGTCTTGACCTATTTTTCGATGCGTTACAAACGGAATGATTAACTAATATAAACCATCATTACAGTGTGTGGAGGTTATGACAAGTGAAACCATTAAATTCAGCTTTACCAAATTTTCAACCCCAAAATATACAATTTTTTCGTCAACAAGACTACCCATCAAAACCACACATTAAAGTAAAGTGATGTAACGCCATAGGGCACCACCAGGCGCGGATCCAGGATGTAGTGGGAGGGGAAATAAGGCAACCGGTTAAAAAACTATTTAATTAAAAAAATGTGTTTTTAGAGGCTTTTTAAAAATGTTATGTTATCGCAAGAGCGGAAATAATTTTTGAGAATTCATAAAATATGTTAAACTTTTTATTTTAGTAAAAATCTAATAATCGAATTTTTTAAAAAATATGGCCCTACAGGGATGATAAATGGGATTTTCAAATAGTACCAACCAGCATAAAAAATAGTACTTTTTCGACCCTCATAGTACTAAATACAAGTTTTTATTATAAATTTACGATTTTAAAATTTATTTGTATATAAAAACAAAATTTAGTTGATTTTAGTAACAGAATTTATAAAAATTATCAGACCATTTCTTAAATTCACCTTTTTTTGCAAGGAAATCTATTTCATTACTCATTCGATTTTAGAATTACAATGCAAATTTGAAGATGTTGGCAATGGCCATTTTTCAATTGTACTTTTTTAAGATATTTATTTTTCACGTTTCGAACACTTTTTTTTTTACTCGAACTCAAATAAAATCATCTTTAATCAATTACAGTTACAGCGATTGGATCCAAATAAATACATATGATAAATGTTAATTTATGAATTGAATTAAATGTTGAATCTTGAAGTTTCTCTGAAGTTTCTAAAAATAGAACTGTTGTGTTGTTGTAGTTGTAGTTGTACATCTGAGATTATGTATGCAAGAACAAAAACACCGTGTATTGAATAAAACTAGTTTTAATCACAACAAAACTCGACCTGACGATAGATCAGTGCGCTAAAGCGCTCTGTCTAACGTGTGGTGCGAGTGCATGTATCATTAGAAATCAGTTTATCTATACCACGGTCAGTGATTGCACAGAAAGTTTCATATAGACGCAATCGAACAAATAAAAACATAACAAATATTACATTATTCAAAAAAAAAAAACAGGGTCACTGACGAAGTTTCAATACCAGAAACTGCGCAGTCTGATTCATGAAAATTGAAAAATTTACAATGTAGTTATGATTTTTAGAAAATACACACATTCTTCTCTACCACTTCTTTCACAATTACAATTAAATAAAATTGAATATTAATTATAGTATTAATTGCAATTGTGTGAAAAAGACGTTAAAATTCAAACTCAATCTCTAATTTTTATTTATATGTAAATAGTACTAAAAGAGTCAAAGGAGTACCATGGTACTTTTCCGGATCAAATAGTACCAAAAAAGTACTATAGTACTACTTTATCATTCCTGTGGCCCTATCAATGGTATTTTGGCCTTTTTTAATTGTCAATTTGGCCCAAAACAAAAAAACTCAAAATGCATCACTGAAGTATATACCTTTTGAGAATTACCAATTAATAAATAATATTATAATACAATTAAACAGACAAACAAAATTTAATTTTTTGTTTTTTTTTTTAATAATAAAAATAAGTTAGTTTTGCATTAGCACAATTTAAAGCGTCTTAAAATTTAAGGATCATTAACTTCATTTTAAGATATTTTTACTAGATTTGAGGAAAACTTATACATAATTTAAGTCAAAAACATTTTCATTAGTTTCATAAAATTTATGACAAAATTGACTAAATTTTAATACAAAATTTACCTAATTAAAGTAAATTGTTTTTACTTGATTTTAAGAAACCCGTATACTTGAATGAAATTAAATTTTCTTTGGAGCCAAATCATACCCGAATTTCTTAAAATTTAATTCAAATTGCTTAATATTTGATAAATTTTTTTTTGAGTGTAACGAGCTTAAAATTATAAACATAGATACACATATCATGTTAGTGGTTTATTAGGGGACTAGATTTTAAAGTGTTCTGATTTTCTTTAAATTCGAAAGAAAAGTGTAAGGCTCTAAATTTTTTTCACTATCTTTTAATTTTTAATATTTTCTGTAAACTATTTGTATTGTTTTGTTAGTTGTTTTTTTATTGTTTATGCAGTCATTATGAAATTATTTCTGTTGTTTTTATAGAAAATGTAGTCGTCGATATTAATATGATTATCAATTATTTTGTGTTTAATTTCCCGGGGTCTTTGCAATAACACAGTTTAACTGCAGTACTAAAATAAACAGGCATGTGATGAAAATCGATAACGAAAACGATCGTTTTTTAATAAATTTCGATTTATATTATAAAAATTATTTTTTATATTTTTGAAAAATTAAATATTCTAGAGTGAAAAACTGATCGTTTTCGATTTTCATCACACACCTGAAAAACTTTTTATAAAAACAAGTAAATAACACCCCATTAAATAGTGTAGGGTATAAAAATCACATTTAAATTAAAAACCAGCTGATGTGTTGATTAACGAATGAAATTTGGTGAAAGGTCTTTTAACATTTTGAAAAAAAAAAACAAACAGAAATGAATGGCGCTAAAAAATAAATTCAATTAAATTGATTTAAAATAATTTAAAAAAAGTGCAAACAAATTCAAGCACTCAAGTGGATTTTGCTAATGTAGAATATTTATGCCAAGGTATTAATGTAATTTAAAGTTTTCGATGAAATCTGCACAAAATATTTAACAATAGTTAGTGTTTATTAATACTAGTATCATTTGTTATCAATAGAGTTCGATATCAATTGATCATACAATGAAAACTGATAGTAATAGCGTTATCAGTCTCAGAATTCCATGAATGGTAACAGATTCGATGCGGTTATCGTTAAAGGCAAAGCTATTTTCTTTTATTTCGGTAACAGTATTTAAGTGGTATCGATATTTCAGTTATTTTGGCAACAGGTATTTTAATGATAACGGTATTTTCGTTATTTCGGCAACGGGTTTTTAGTGGTAAGGGTATTTTAGTTATTACGTGAACGGTATTTTAAGTATAAGGGATTTTCAGTTATTTCGGCAACGGTATTTTAAGGGTAACGCTATTATAATTATTTTGTTATATGTATGTAAGCCTACTAGAGTACCCAAAAAAAGCAAAGTACATTGGGTGTTAATAACAAGATCTGCAAAAAAAACTGGACTTCTATCACTTCTTTGACCTCACCACACATTGTTAATAGTTTTGTTGTTATTCATCTTTTTGAATAATAGGTTTTCAAGTTTAATATAATTTTTACTAAAAATAAAAATTTTTCAAGTTCAAAGCCATACTCTATATTTCTTTATTAGGATATTGTCCTAACAAATAATCTATAGAGTTTTAGTTTTTAAATTTATTAGTTGACCACTTTCAGGAATGTGTTGATAGATCTATTTCGGGAATTTTCTATGTTCCCATTATCAGAACACATTTTGAAAAAATTGACAATCCCATGCAAACAACAAACACCTTTCAAAACGTGTTCTGAAGATGGGAACCTAGAAAATTCCCGAAATAGATCTATCAACACATTCCTGAAAGTGGTAAACTAATTAATTTGAAATATAGATTATTTGTTAGGACAACATCCTAATAAAAAAATTTAGAGTATGGCCTCGAAATTGAATGATAGGTTTTCGTTAAAAAGTGCAATAAAAGCAAGGACATTGTAGTTATACGTTTTATGTGATATTTCTTAAAAATAATGATTGCAGTTAAATTTTTTTTTTGTAGTCATAATTATTTGCTCGACTTTATATTTTTACTTCTCGACTGGTAATAAGAAAAAATATTTCTTATTCTTACCCAGCAAAACCACACATTACCAAATCATGGGTAAAGTAATGTATTGCCATAGGGCTTCACGCTTTACATTAAACCTTACTTCACTGATGAATTTTACAGGCGATGAGCCTAAAAGTAATGGATGGACTCATTACCTTGTAGGGGTAAAATAACTAGTTACTTATATGGTTACATGGTAGGAAAAAGTAATGTGTCTATAAATAGATTTTCATAAAAAAAAACCATAACAATTTTTTTACAGATATTTTTTTTTTAATTAAATAAATCACTTCTTTTTTTTATATTAAATAAATTACGTGGTCATGCTGGGATTCGAACCTGGGGTCTCTGGTATTTAACAAATAGTTAGGCGAGAACTCTACCAACTGAGCTATCGATACATATAATATTCTATTGCGTAAAATGTAAATGAGTTGTTGTGCTTCGTGTTTTCGTTCGTGATATCAAAAATATACACCTTACCATCATGCTTACAAAAAATCACAAAGTAATGTGTCTATAAAAAGATTTTCAAAAATATATATTAATAATTACTTTACGTTTATAATTCATGCATTATGTAATTGATGATCGGTAAGACATTATTTTATGTTTTGAATTAATGTAAAATGTAATGAGGTATCATTACAAGGTAATCCATGAGTGTTCAATTAGCGGTAACTCATTACTTCTTGTTGGAAAATAATGATACAGGTAAAGAGTACACATTACAAGGTAATGCAATACTTTATGGCACCCATTACCAAAGTTTTGCTGGGTAATTAGTACACTTGCATAAATATTTTATTTCTCTCTGTTACCAATAAGTGAAAAAATAAAGGTTGTTTATATTTATTACGGTTTAATAAATATATTTTTTTTTATAATTTTATAAAAATTGTGCTGTTTTTCTTTAGTAATAAATAAAAATTATGGCGATGTTTCTTAGTAATTTTTACAAGAAAAAAACAGACAACATTGCAAAATTTGTGATCGTAACTTTTCGATCGAAATTAATTTTCTATTTCCGAAAACAAAACAGTTTAAAATTTTTTTTTTTATCAATGATGTTGTAGTTCGGTCCTTGATTAGAAATAAATGTAAAATTTTGTGTTTTCATTATTAGTATTTTTGTAGTACCGATAAAAAACAAAAACAGTTTTCAACCGATTTCACTTGATACTGAATGCCATAATTTGGCACCTGGTTGGCGCAACGTGGATATAATCTACATAAATCATTTCCATTTCAACATATCCTACAGAACATTTCCCCTTTGACGACCAATTTGTGAAAAACAATTTTTTTTTCATGAATCAAAAATGTTTTAATTTTTGTATTAAAAATACAAAAATTGTTTTTTCGGATTATATGTATCCGATGTATCCGAAATATATTTTCACACATTTAGTTAGAATATAGTTCGACCTAAAGTTCAAAATCTATTATCATATTGTCATACTAGATTTTATTTGTTTGCTTTTCAAAAAGTTTCATTGGCATCACTCAAATCTTCAGTTGTCCGCAAAAGAAAACGATAATTGGCTTAACTCAAACTGAGACATTACATACAACAGACAAAATGCATTAGTGTATAAACTGGCTGATTTGGTACAAATTGTAATACAACAAACACATATTTACTACATATAGTGATATACGAAGTATATTGATTATTGATATGTAAAAATTGTTGCTTTTCAAATAGTTTTGATTTTGTAATTAGGTCTACAAAAGTAATGTTGCGAATAAATAGTCTGATAATTAGTGGAAGCCCTGTTTAAGTTAAGTTATTTTTATAGTTGGTTTAGTTAAGTTTTTTGCGTTAGTTTTTCTCATTACAAATACAGTTTTTTTTAATAGCAAACACTTAACATAAATTTTGCGGACACTTTGATAGTGACAATGTTCTTATTTCAAGAAGCAAACAAAAATTCATTAGTTATCATCTTATGACCATCGACTTTTTTATACATTTTTAAAAAATGTAAATTAACATACAATTTTGATCAACAATATCTATGTTTTGGGATATAGGTTTCAAATTTTAATTATTGACTAATTAACTGTTTGGTTAAAAACAAATAAAATTTGGAATAAAATCGCAACTTTTATAAATGTTTAAAAACTGTAAAAAAAAAATATCTATTTAATTTATTTAAAGGTTAGTTTTTCTCATTACAAATACAATTTCCAGCAACAGTTTGTTTTGAATAACAAACACTTAACACAAATTTTAAATATTGATGGTCATAGGTCGAAACTTATTTACTGACCACTTTTTATACAATTTTTGGTATAACTTATACGAAATTCTTACTTCAAGTAGAAAAAAAAATATTTATGCGGCTTCACGTTATGACCATCGATTTTTTTATACATTTTTAAAATATGTAAATTAACATACAATTTTGATCAACGATACCTTTTTTGATCAAAATTATTAAAATTATTGACTAATTAACTGTTTGGTTAAAAACAAATAAATTTGCGAAAAAAAATCGTGCCTTTTAAAAATGTTTATAAAGTGTAAAAAAAGTATCTACACACAGAGAAATAAAGTGCTAACCGAATCGAAAAGTGTACATTAATGGTAACAACTTATAAATTCAGTTAGTACAACGATATTTTCATTACATTTCTGAATATGTTGGGTATTGCAACTAAAATTCAGTGCAATTAACAGAACTTTGTTGTGAAAATTAATGTTAAGCTGTGCCAACCGTCTGAAACTCGTAATAACATAATTTGAGTCACAGTAACGGAATTTCCGTTGGCAAATAGCTACATTTTTCTCTGGGTGTATATAACATTCTAGAGTACATGACAGAACATAAAAACAACCAAAAAATATCCCATTGTATGGTTTATGTTGTCATATCGTCATGGAAGAGACGATATATTTTTAAAAAGCCAAACCTTTGCTAAAACTGCAGTTAGTACTCTATTAGCTGATATGTAGCAAACAAACTTTCAAAATGTTTTTCCCAAAATGTTGATTTTGTTTGCAAAAAACATCACGATATTTTATATGTTTCTATGAGAAAAATAACTGTTGTGTTATTTTGCGTAATAACACTTTTTAACGAAAACCGATTATTTAAAAAGTTAAAGCACATCAAAGCTATTAACAAGTTTTTAGGTCAAAACGGCAAGGCCGGTGTGAGCGATAGAAGTCCAGTTTTTCCGCAGATCTTATTTTTTTTCGCTGGGTGAAAAAAAGAAAATGCTCGGGGAGCGAGAAAAACAAATTGCAATTTGCATATATTTCATGGGTACTCTAATGTCCACTGATATATTTAGCCCCTCATGACCAAATTTTATTGACTGGATGGAGTTTGACGAAACTTCTTAAACATATCTATTTACAGCTATTATTTTTTTGATCTCATCAAATTATTTCGGTAACGATATTTTAAAAATAACGTTATTTTAATTATTTTGGTAACGGTATTTTAGTGATAACGGTATTTTAGTTATTTCGCTAACGGTATTTAAGGGATATTGGTGTTTCAGTAATATCAGTAACGGTATTTTACGGATAACGGTATTTCAATTGTTTTAGTAACGGTTTATTAGGGATAATGATAATCATCACTAACAAACGATAACGGTATTTTAGCGATATTGCCTGCCATCCCTGAAAAACTCTTGAGAATAACAAATAGCACAGAGAAAATCATACGTCGACAATAGTTTGATGTTAGTTACACCGTTTTTGTTATTGTTAACAGGTGTTAATTTTAAGTGCAGTCAATTTTCGTGTAATACAAGAAGCAACAATAAAATAGAAGTACAAAATTTGAACTATTTAAATACAATTTAAGTTAAAGTGTATGATTTTGATGTCACTAAACTGTTACATTATATTTCATTGTAATTTTAGTCCAACATAAATTAATAACAATCCAATAATGGCATTACACTAGACAACAAAAATATGTAGTTTTTTCGACTGTACAGTGAGATTAGATTAGATTATATGGCACTATGCACCGCGACCAACTTAGGTCTTTTGTGCTGCCTAAAGTTACCCTAAAGATTCAAGCTACCTATAAAGCCAATAATCATATTAGGCAAAATCTTCATAATGTCCGAAGGGGAGACAAAGCGATTGCCAAGAAACTTGGCACGCCTTTCACATAGCCTCGGACATTCGCAAAGAACATGCTCTGATGTCTCAGCTACCAGTTCGCAAAACCTACACTCATCCGTGTCCGAAAGACCCCTTTTGAGCAGGTGGTATCTGAGATTGCAGTGTCCAGTCAGGTAAGACACCAGGGTTCTCAAGTCACCCCTCCCGAGGGACAAGAGTCTCCTCGATCCTGCACTGGAAAAAGAAATCAATCTCTTAGCCTGTCGTTGGCCAAGAGAGTTTTCCCAATAGAGAGAGAATTCTGACTCCCTCCACGACCCGAGCTTCTCCCTAACATACCCCAAAGGTATACCACAGAATGGTTCAGGGCCAATAAAGGGCCTTCGGGCCCCGCAATTAGCAAGACAATCTGCCCTCTCGTTGCCCTCATGCCCCTCGTGACCAGGAACCCACCCTAAGGTAAGCGAGTTGCGCCTGCCAAGTCGGTTAAGAGCCAGAATGCATTCCATGACCAGACCAGATGACACCTCATAGGACATTAAAGCCCTTAATGCCGCCTGACTGTCGGAAAGAATGTAGATACGAGATCTAATAGTGCCCCTTCGTAGACACTCCTCCGCGCAGACACAGATAGCAAAAATCTCTGCCTGAAAAATGGAGGGGTATATACCCATGGGTAAGGCCCGTTGGAAACCTGGTCCATAGACACCCGCACCAGTGTCACCATTCGCATGCTTTGAGCCATCTGTGAACCATATCTGAGAACCCCGCTCTGGCTCCCAGGATCTGTTGGTCCACATGGCCCTGTCGAACAGCATCACTTTAAAGTTCCTATCAAAGATGTACTCCGGTGACCTCCTATCCGTAACCTTTGTAATCGGGTCATCAATTAGGATTCTAGCGATCCTCATGTGACCCCTTAGATCACCTCCCCTCATGTCACCGAATTCTCTAAGTCTGGAGGATCCTATGCAGGCAGCCTCCATTACAGAAATATGCAATGGTGGTATCCCCAGCATAACCCCCATGGCATCCGTCGGGCAGGTTCCGCCTGCCCCCGTTATGCCAATACACATAAGACGGTAGATCCTCTTGAGAGCATCCCTTGCCCCTACCTGTTCAACCTTTGGCCACCATGCCAGGGCAGCATAGGTGATCATAGGTTTAACAATGGTGTTAAACGACCAGTAGACCATCTGCGGCCTTAGACCCCATGTCTTACCAAAAAGCCTTTGGCAGGCATAATATGCCCTTGTGGCCTTCTTGGAGACATAGTCAAGATGTTCATTCCAGGTAAGGGATCTGTCAAGAGTCACGCCGAGGTACTTAACACTACTGGAAAAGCCCACCGTGGCCCCATCAAGGACAGGCATTGTCAGGTTAAGTTTCCTCCTATTCGTAAATGGTACCAGGATTGTCTTCGACGGGTTGACAGACAAGCCCTTTTCCCGGCACGAAGAAAGAGTATAGTTCAGAGCCTGCTGCATACGTTCGGATATGGTCCTATCATCAAATCCCACTACAGAAATGACAAGATCATCCGCGTATCCATAAGTCCTGAAACCCAGGTCGTTCAAACCTTCGAGTAGTTCATCAATGACCAGCGTCCAGAGTAACGGCGACAAAACACCCCCCTGTGGACAGCCCCTAGTCGCATTTACGGTCCTACTAGTAGTCCCTATGCCGAACGTGATTATTCTAGAGCGTAGCATCTCCAAAGTCCAATTGATGATAATTGGAGAGATGTCCTTTCTAACCATGGACACCCTAATTGCCTCGTAGGACGTGTTGTCAAAGGCGCCCTGTATATCAATAAAGGCACAAAGGGCAATATTCTTTGCCTCTAGTGCCCGTTCTATTGTAGTGACAACATGATGGACAGCAGTCTCGGTAGATTTACCTCGTTGATACGCAAACTGTAATTTGTGTATCGGCTTTCGCCTTAGGTAAGTATCCCTAATGTACTGGTCCAAGACTTTCTCCATTGTTTTAAGGAGAAACGAACTCAGGCTAATTGGTCTAAAGGATTTGGGCAGTTGTTCAGACTTCTTCCCCGCCTTCGGTATAAAGACCACTCTAACCTCCCTCCACGGCGTCGGTACATGACCGAATAACAGACTAGATCTAAATATCCTAACCAGTTGTGGGACAATTAAATCCATCCCTTTCTGCAACAGACAAGGATAGATCCCATCCGGACCCGGAGATTTGAATGAAGAGAATTCACCTATCGCCCATTTTACAGTGTACAGTGAGAGAATTATCTTCACTGCAGCAATGAATTTCTTTATAATATTAATAAAAATTGTCACCGGACAGTAGATACATATTTATAATAATACACATAAAGATAATCATGTTTTAAATCAGAAATATGATTTTTTGGGATGCAATTTTAATAGTTTTGTCGGAATTCAATTGCTGTTATTTTACAATAAAGCAATGCCCTCTAATTGCCCTAAACATGTACGTACATGTTGAGAAAAAATATGATAGAACTGGATTGTGGACACGAAATTATCATATTATGGTCCCAATTATTATATATATATGATTCTGGCTGGTCATACTATGGTTATCGAGGACGATTTCATCGCCACTTAGGATCATAATATGAATGCTACGATAATAATATGATTGTCAGGCATTCCATGATGTTCTTAAACTATCATAATATGATGCGCTTTTCTCTGCGTGTAGACATTTTATACTCTTGAACACTGAAAAAAAACCCTTACTTTTATATCCCATTAGAAATAATATTATTCATTTCATGTTGGTGTAGCTTTGGAGTTGGAACCATTTACCCTTACTACTTAGATCTTTTGATCTATCTTAAAGAACATTCAAGTGTAAACTTGTAGAATATGCTTCTGTAAATGATATTTGATGTGCAAAAAATTTTTAAAAAAATTTAATTTTATTTTCTTTTTAAATTTGCTTTCCATTTTTGGTTTCAATTATTAGAATTAACATTTTAAACTGCAATACATTTTATCGTGTGCATTTTTGGCATATTCTTTAATAATTCTTTTAAACTTTTTACTTCGATATTTTTAAGTTAAACTTGCTATATACAAACTTTTTTATATTCCTAGAAAACATTATATATAAGTTTTTTGTTTTTATATACTTCGAGATTATTTTTATGTTATTTTCAATTTATAACGAGCTTTCAACCTCCATATATTTACAAAAATAAAGCAAATCAAACATTATTAACTAGGTTGATACTAGTATTTCGATCTGGCTAAAGATCTCATCAGAACCCAAAATTTTAGAAAAGCCAGAGCCTCCATGTTTAAGCTTTGCCTATTATGGAGGCTCTAGCTTTTCTAAAACTTTGGGTGCTGATGAGATCTTTAGCCAGATCAAAGTACTACATAGTATCAACCTAGCTAATATGTTTGATTTGCTTTATTTTTGTAAATATACGGAGGTTGAAAGCTCGTTATAAATTGAAAATTAAATTTAAGGTTTTATACTTTTAAGTGATATAATGATGTTGATTGTTAATGTTGGTCTACCAACTAAATAAACCAATGGCAAATTAATAATATTTAAAACCAATTCATTTATTTTTTCTTTTACTATTTAAAAAGGAATAACAAAATCAATTAGTGTTTCTTAGCAATAAAGAGACTTAACTTAATATATCAAAATTTACAAAAATGTATAAAAATATTTTAAAACAGCAGTTTTAATAAAACAGCAGTTTTAACTCGAAAATTCGATCAGATTTATTCGAAGTTCTTCCGTTATAGATCTCCAAGCATCAATAACTGTTTCTTTTAGACAAAAACTATTTCATATTGACAGTTTTCTGCGTGAACTCTACGGGTTACTACTCTACAAATATTCTCAATGAGGTTTTGATCCGGAGAACATGCGGGCCATTCCAATACTCGTAGTGTACTCAGAAGAATTCACGCCAGTGTTTCGAAATGCCAAATCAACCATTCTGTCGGAACACAAAGCGCCCCAAACCATTAATGATCCGCAGCAGAATGTTTTTTTTTTAATTTTGTTGTTCCTTATTGCTGTCAAAACCATCTGCACCATAAATGTCGAACTTTTTTTCATCAGAAAAAATTACCTTCAAAAGAACTTTATGCCTAAACTGTTCTACCACTCCTTACCTTTCTCCAGTTGGTTTGTAAATTCCTTTTAGCGAATTCAAGTCGAGCAGGTTTGTGACGGGGTAATAACCTTGGCACAGACATCAGCTTTAGGCGAGTAATTTTCTGGGAATCCTTTGAGGGTCTACTTACTTTCATCGATTATCTGATTGAGGCTCTTCATTGAGTTGCTGGCACAGTGGATTGATTATTTTACGTCGGTCCCTGTTTTATTTTTACCATAAGCACTAGGAATTTTTGCAAAATTTGTGACAACCAAATGTGAACGGTTTATGTTTCTAGCAATTTCCAGAAACGTAAGCCACTGTTTAAAAGGCTGACATTTTCCCTTTTTCAAAATCACTTAGATATGAACCTTGCGGCATTTTATTGCAAATTGATTAAAATTGCGTAAATAACAAAAATAATTCTAAATTTTTTCTTTTTTGTTTAAAGTTATATGTAATTATAGTTACGAAACACTTATAAATTATTATTAAACAATTTTTCTCTTAAGTCAATGAAGTAATCTCTTAAATTTTACAAAATAAGAAATCAGTTATCACTTGCATCATTTGCAAGTATAGTTATGAAACGCAGTGTACTAATATCTTAATATAACCCTAGTTGCGGAATATATTACTACATATGGTATATACTAATTAGCATGATTTCATATATAATTTTATATGGCTAAATACAATGTTGCGTTTTTTTTTTAACAAATCTAAAGTGTTAATTGAATATTAAATTTCCTTTGGACATGTGGAACATTACAAATTAAATTGTTGTTTGAAATTAAAAATTTTAAAAACTTCTAATGTAATTGAGTTAAACAAAATTTAAAAATTACATTTTCATTTGTAATTACTAATTACACCGGTCGACAAAAATTTTGTTTTTCTTGGGTTTCTGTTTTAATGTAGAAATTCTGATTTTAGACATCGAAAAACACCAAAATATCCATTCCCAGCTTTTAAAGTTTGTTTTTACGGTTTTACGTATATATGTAAATTTTGGCGATTTTACGATCGGTAGTGTATAGCACTTAGATCAAAAACAAACTTTGATGAAAAAAAAGTAGTTTCCCCTTATTAGTACACACAGAAAACAGTTTCGTTGCTTCAACCGAATTTTTTGCCAACCGAATTTTTGTAGTTACATGAACTATCTCCAAATTAGATTTGCAATTCGATTGTTGTACCCAACTTTCGTTTTGAATAATCGAATCATTTTATTGTCCAAAACGAATTTGAAAATGGATTAGTTGATTCAATTGAATTTATTTGGTGGGGCTTATCGAATTATTTTAAATAATACACTGTTTCCAAGTAATTTTTTAAAATATTTTTAATCTTTTTTGTATTAAGAATGATACAGAAATTGTGTAAACAAATGATTTAACCCAATTAGCAAAATTTCTCATAAAATGAGAGCATTTTGCTATAGATATCCATCATATTCTTATGATTTTTTTTGAAAAATTTGCGAAACTTTAATTTTCGTACAAAGAATCTGAGGTTTTGATGTATTGACCCTATAAAAAAGAGGTTTTTAACCGAACCCCGGTTTACAATTTGAGCAATTTTTATAAGTAAAAATGCATTAAATTCGCAATATTTTCTGAAAAACTACTTTTTTTATAAATTAAAATTTTGCAGAATCGGATTGTAAATAATAGTTTTGTTTTTTGAAGAAAAATCTTCAGACTCGTTTTTGGGATATGAATCAAATTCTTTGACATTTTTCATTAAAATAGCTTTAGGCAACTTTCCTGGAAAATCGTTAAATTTAAATGCATTTTGTACATAAGAAACTTATTATTTTATAAAAAAATTATTTTTATTCTGATGGATGTCTTCAGTTTTAGAATAGCAGTATTGGTTTATCATGTCAAAACTGAAACCAATATGAACATTTTAAAACAAGGATACTATAGGTGTATTTGTTCAAATATTTTACCGTGTTAAGTTTTCTAGTTTTGCAGCTCTAACCCTATACATATTCCCTACACCGTTATAAAACCTTTACGATAGCAAAACAGAAATTTATAACGGTGTTGATCATATACCTTGAACTCGAACCGGAAACATAGCAGACTAAATACGTTAAAATTTGGGGGAAATTAGCCTTTATGTTGTGGTCTTAAAACTTTCATATCGTGTTAAGTCTCGACATGATAAACCAATACTGTTATTTCAAACTGAAACGGGAACCATCATTGGTTATTTGTGCTTTGGGAGTTGGGATCCACAAAAACTTCCGCAGATAAAAATGTATGTTTGCATATTAAATAAAAAGCCTATCATCCACCTGTAGTGTTTTTGCTCTTAAACGGATTCATGAAAGTGCGTTGGATGACCTGTTTAAAAGTTTCAGAATAGTTAATGCATCTTCGAATAGTATTTAATTTATACAAACTACCTTTGTGAAAATTCTGTGGCCAAATGGAATTGGCATGTCTATTTTTCCGGAAGTCCTGCCAAAACTCGTTTCAATTGTCGCCTTCATAAGTAACATTGAATTTTTCTTGAAGTGCCCACAATATTTTTTATATTTAGAATTTAATTGTTTGTTTTTTTACAATTTTATTTTTTTATTTTTGTATGGACATACATTTTTTGAAAATTTTTGAATTTTTTCAACGTTTAAATTTTTTATATTTATTTTTGACAATTGCTATGCTACTTTGTTCATTTATCATTTGAAACAAACTACTTATAGTTGAGAGTGTCGAAATTGTTTAAAAATAAAATAAATTTACAAATTTTTTGTTACAACCGAACATTTTAACACTATTTGACCAACAGTCGGTAATAAATTCTTAATAAAATAATATGAATGATATAAAATTCAAGTTTGATTGGAACTATTAGATTTTATTTTTCATAGCCAATTTGTCGGTTGAAATGTTAATTTTTTGGTTTTTAATATGATCGTTGCTATGGTATCCTTGTGACAAGATTTTTTTTTGATCAATTTGGTTGGAAATACCTCCTTGATTTTTAAATTGAAATTTAATTAGTTGTACAAGTAAAATGTATGTCATTAAAGCAAAAAATTGGTTGTAATCGTAATAATTATATGATGGGAAATAAAATTGAGCTGATGGAGAAGAATCTTGGGGGTCATGATAGTATTCCAACTTATTTATTCTCTGTGTGTAACATAAAAGAAACCAAAACTTGACATTTAGAAGTCAGACCCAAAAATCGTGTAAACCGGTGTTATTTTAAATGGAGAATATTTTAAGTAAAATGTTTAATAACGCAAAAATCTTAATTTCAGTTAGAATATTTGAGATATTATTTTAAAATTTGAAAGAAGTCCTTAATTAATTTATAACTTCTTTAATTACAAATGAAAATTTTCAATATCAATTAAAAATTTTCTGCAATTCAAATGACTTCAGTCGAAATTTTAAATAAATATAACAAACTCGTTTGTAGCCTGAAAACTATAATGAATTTTATCTTTAACATAGTTTGCCATATTTCCAAGTTAAATTCGAAGACCTTACATTAATACGATATTTATATTCAAAATATTATATACAGCATATTATATGATATTATATTAAATTAGACATAATCTTATAGTATAACGTATCATTCAATTAAATTGGATAAGGAACAAATTCAGACAAAACTATAACAAATCACTTCTAATTGTATCTTAATGAATCTAATATGATACAATTAGCTCTAATGGGATACAATTTAGTTGGGCCTTTTTTCGGATGAAATTTTATACACTCAGAAAATTAAGAATCTAAAATTTTTTAGCTACCATTTCTGTTGATTTAATCGAAATATACTGATATTTCCATTCTACTAAATTAATGGTAAAGTTTTGTTGATATTACAGTTTTTGTTTGCTGTTTTTAGTCTGAATTGCTATTTTCAATTAACTAAAATTCAACTCGTGAAAGGCGTGGTAGAGAAGAATGAGTGTATTTTCTAAAAATCATAACTACATTGTAAATTTTCAATTTTTTTGAATCATACTGCGCAGTTTCTGGTATTGAAACTTCGTCAGTGACCCTGTTCTTTTGAATAATGTAATATTTGTTATGTTTTTATTTGTTCGATTGCGTCTATATGAAATTTTTCTGTGCAATCACTGACCGTGGTATAGATAAACTGATTTCTAATGCCACATGCGCTCGCACTACATGTTAGACAGAGCGCTTTAGCGCACTGAGCTATCGTCAGGTCGAGTTTTGTTGTGCTTAAAAATAGTTTATTCAATACACGGTGTTTTTTTTGTTCTTGCATACATAATCTCAGAAGTACAACTCCAACAACACAACAGTTCTATTTTTAGAAACTTACCTCACCCTAATGTCCACTGTTTTCCCATATGTTGTAAGTGATGCTATATCTATGATATATTCCTTGTATATTCGATAGATGGCGCTTACGTAGTTAGGGAAGAATTGCCAGAGAGCAAAGTTTGATTTTTGTTTGAGTTTGAATTTGAATTTTAACGTCTTTTTCAGACAATTGCAATAAATATTTATTTGTGAAAGGCGTGGTAGAGAATAAAATTTTGTTAATTTAACAGTTTTATTTTTGCTGTTTTTATTTTATTAATACTTAGCAAAAAAAAAAATTAATCATTTTAATTTTACCAGTTTTTTCTGCAACGTAATTTTAACTAATTTTTAGTAGCTTTTTCTGCTATGTTTATTTCTATGAGTTTACTATTACCTAAAAATGTGCATGTCGGATCCGGAGCCATCATCGTTAAAAAGCATGTTTAAGTACCTTAAAAATGATCTATAATATTATGCCATTTCCAGAGATGGGAGTTGGAAAAAAAATATTTTATTTCAAAATTAGGTAAAATTTTAACAAACATTTGTTTTACAAGTTTGATATAATTTTTATTAAAAAAAAATATATAATTTTTTCGACCTTTAATTGTGCAATGAAAATGAAAATTATTCAAGTTCGAGGCCATACTCCATATTTCTTTATTAGGATATTGTCCTAACAAATAATCTATAGAGTTTTTTTTTTATAAATTTTTTAACCATTTTTAAATTGTTCCAAATAATACCTGAGCTTTCGACAGTTCCAATGGTATTTTACATGCTGTCATTTCCTTATAAGTCTGAATAAAAAATCTCAAAAGTTAAATAAATAGCCTTTGAAACAAACTTTTTTAGTCGGAAAGCATGTTGCAGCTTAAAGCCATTTTAGTCATTAATTTTTGCACACACACATTTCAATGATTTGAAAAACAATATACTTTATTAAAATTGATCAATATTTTGAATTCTATAGAAAATTTGCCAAATTTAGTGCATTTTTATATAAAACTAGGTTTATAGGGATTATTTTTTGTTTTGCAATAATTTATGTTAATTTTTAACCGCAAATAACAGATAAAGAAATTCAATATTGCTCACAGACTTTTCAATAATATTAATTTAAAAAAAACCCAAATACTTTTGAAATTTTTAATGTACTATACTTAAGTATCATTAAATTTATAAACAAAAAATTAAAAAAAATATAAAAAATTTGATTTTGATTTTGATAAAAACAACGTTTTGTTAAAATTTAGCTTGGTATTGAAAACAAATATTTTCACCTACTCCCATCTCTGGAAATGATATATTATATATCGTTTTGAAGGTACTTGAAGAAGCTTTCTAACAATACGTATCCGACAATTACATATCTACTTGTTAGGGTAATTTCAAAACACTTTCCAACTTTGAAGAACCGCCCACTTAAAAAGGGGCGAGACCATACACTATTAAGCTCAGCGTAAACTTTTTAGAGTAAATAGTAATTTCAATGCTAATGAAAAAATCCCAAGTATGGTTATAATTTAGAATGCCCACTTGAGTAATGGGAATAAGTCTCCTCAAAGTTAATTACATTTTTGTTTATAACAATGTAGTTATAGTTGGACATTCTAGTTCACAGTTAATTTCGTTCATTTGCATTTAATGAACTAGTTCGTTCTTTTAGCTCATAAGTTTGTTGAACAAATCGCTAATACTGTGCAGATTTGACCAGTATAACAATATGAACAATTGAAAAATATTTTTGGGCATACATACGAACGAAAAAAACGAACTAGTTTAATAAATGCAAATTAACGAAATGAACTATGAACTAGAATGACCAACTCTAAATGTGGTCAATAAATTTCAATACCATATGATTTATTTGTATTGATGAACAGTGGGATATATCAGAAAATTTTTGGAAATAATTTTGCCATTTCTTACTTTTTAGTTTATAACAGCCGGGGACGTCAATATGACTACCCAAAATTGGTAATATTTTGCATATACATTTCGATATGCCATTTTTGTATTTCCAATACGATTTTCAAAAAATTAACATATTTGAAATTTGTTAGTAGAGACTAGCAAAAAACATGCTTACGTGTGTGGGTTATACTAATAGTGCTAAATGGGACTCTTTTTAAAAATGCCGTAATCTACAGGTAATTTCCTTTCCAACGATACCAAACACTATGATGTGTTAATAACTCCTTAACAGGAAATCTTAGGTATGTGTTGGAGTATCTATAAGCGCTTCTTTACCTCAGTGGAGGAGTGCACAATTTTTAACAGTGGGTAAAACTTGATATTTGCTTTAAAATTGTGGCAACTTTAGAAGGGGCTGGCGGGAAAAGTATATAAAAATCCAAAAATTCTTTAACACAACTCGCTTTTATATAGAAGCGCTAATCAGGATAGTATCACACTCTATATGTTCAGAAAGAAAATAGTTATCTGGAGCTAAAAGACTGTTGGTGCTTTTTGGGAAAAAAATCACAAAAATGTTATATTTTTTAAATTCGAATGTAATTTTTGAGTGGACCAAGATATTTCTTTTTTTATTTTATTTTATGAAAAATTTATTTTGTTAAATAACTAATATTTTAAAAATAAAATTGGCACCGATTTCGTCACGCTATTCGCAAAAAACTGGACCTGAGTCGGACCAAATTTGGAATTTAAAATTTTCCTTATCTCGGGAACTATTACAGATAACCTACACATGTACACTACACATCTTTACTAGCAGATTACAAACATGTTAATTTTTTTGAAAATCGGATTAGAAACAAAAAAATGGTAAGCACTCAAAATTTTATATGCAAAAATTTCCCTAGTTTGGGTGGTCATATTGCCGCCCCGGGGTGTTTGGAAGGTTCAAAATCAAAACTTAAGTTCAGAATCAAAACTTAATACGTCACTTGTGCCAGTGATAAATTTCATTGCAATCGGACCACTAAGTAAGAAATGGCCGAATTATTTCCAAAAATTTTGGAATATATCCCACTGTGTGAAGTCTGATTAGAAATCGGCAAAATTAGCTATTATGGAGATGCCATTTGTACTATCTAAGTATGTATGCATGTATTTAATTGACTTACATTGGAACTAAGGCATGACAATTTAATAATATATGCATATGATCACGTATGTTAGAGACGTTTTAAAATTTTTTTTCTGCGCGTGTGGTAATAATACAATATGAGAATTTATACGAATAATACAAATGCAGTGACAAGTAGTTAATATATGTTCTTGTCACTAATATTAACAGGCAATAATCCAGAGTTTGTTTTTCTTTTGTATTTGAAAATATTACAAACATGTATGAAATCGATACTAAAAGATATTCCTACAATAAGGATAACAAAATATTAAGAGTTTATCTCACACCTCGTCGGAAGAAGATCTAATTCGAAAGAGCGAACACCAATAATTTTTTTTTTGTTTTGTGTATTTCGGTTGTCTCAGAACAATTTTGCGATAAAAATCAAAATCTTCAATTGAGTGCTTTTTGCTAAAATTCCAATTTTCTAAAACTGTTCGAGATACGAAAAAAATACCTAAGACCAAAATCATTGTAGGGGAAAATACTATTGATATGGGATATTTTAAAATTTACATTTCTTTTAGTTAGCCCGGGAATTGCCGGGACGAAATTTCCGGATATTTGATCGATTTTTCACTTTCTGATTACTGGGAATTTCGGTCAGGATTTCCAGGAATTAAAAAAAAAATACAACTATGTTTGCTAAACTAAAAATCCGTTAAAAATCTAAATATCCTGAAAATGTTTTCATTTTTTAACTAATTATGTAAAATTTTCCTCAAGTTCAATAAACCATAAAGAGATAAAATATTATTTTACATTATGTAAAAAGGAATTTTTTAAAAGTAAAAAAAAATATATAATATATTGTTTTTTTTTAGAAAAATAAATGTATAAAAATAAAATATCCTGAAGAGCGGTCGTTAAATTTAAATATATTTAGCTTTTCGCGTTAAAAAAAAAGATTAGATTATTGAATCTGATTAGATATGATTGACTATAATTAGATCTGGTGCCATTTCTGATCATATATGAAAAGATATGGCATTTTTTTCAATTATTTATTTAAAAATGTACATTTTTTGTGACATGCATATATACTTAAAATTTTCTTTTATATTTTTATTGTGTTTGGTATTTAGTTTATTTTCAAAATTTTGAAAACTTTAGGAAAACTTCAAAAACTTTCATTAATTTTTGGTATTTTGTAACGAGGAGTTTTCCTCCGTTAGCTGGGAGAGGCTCGCGGGGGTAGGGAGCGTCACAGAATTTTCTTAGTGTCAGTCACAGAGAGTAAAAGAAAAAAAAATTTATAAACTTTATTATGTTAAATCGAATTACCACCACCTAGCACTATAATGATGGGAGAGAAAGACGAAAGGGAATTGAGGGAATATGGTTCAAGTCCAATGGCTAAAGACTTGACGGCAACGGTTAATCTGCGACAGGTTCTCGCCTCATGAGTGGTTACGCTCGGCTCACGCTCTATGCAGGTGGCCAACGCACAACTCACCCTCGGATGATGCTCGTTGGGTGTACAACTCACGGCTCATGCTCTGAGTGTTACAGTTGGGAAGTGGCCAACGCACGGCTCACGCTCTAAAGATGCTTGTTGTTAAGTGATCAACGTAAGGCTCACGCTCTGATGATTACAGTTGGGAAAGGGCCAACGCACGTCTCAATCAGTCATAACCATCGTTGGGATCTCATGGGGGTTCGTAGGACTTCGAAGAATGATTTTCCCAGGACCTCGAAGGATGTTCGCAGGATCTCGAGGATGTTGGCAGGACCTCAAAGGATGTGGACAGGACCTCCAAGGTTCTTCTCAGGACCTAGAGGGATCGTCAAGGATGATGGCAGAAGTGGAATAAGGGTAAATGTTACAATTTCATTTGTATTTCCATAGACAACATATGTACTTTGACAATCTTTCTTGTTTTGAATGCCAAAATATGATTTTTATAATATCTGATTCCAAAACCGCTGTTAAAATTTCCAAAAATGGCTATTTTGGCGCTTTTTGAAGCCTTTTATTATACGATTGACACTTTCAAATGATTCAAAATAAAGATAGATATTTAGAATACACTTTACTCTTGAAGATACCGCAATGATATTTTCTAACACTGGTTATTAATATAGCGTTAACTTACATTTAGGAATTGTCCTTAACAAAAAATATAAATAAATTTTCAATATGATAATCGAAAAAATACGATATTTGTGGGCGCTGTGGCTTAATTGTTAGCGCGTTGGACTGTTACACAGATGGTACCGGGTACGATTCCCAGTGACTGCAGCATCAATCGAGAAAAATAACATCTATGAGTTTTTTCTCCCTCATATTGCACCTTCGGTGTTCCCTTAGTACTTAACACCACCGAAGTAAAATAATGAAACAGGGCTATGGGCCAAAAAGCTTCAATAAGTTAGCCAACTCTCTATCAGGTGGCGAGCAACAACTGTTCTAAGACTTATCATCTCGCGCAATTACAGTGTTGCCATGTTTGAAACCCTTCATCTTTTCTCACCTTTCACCATCTCTCCACTTTAAAAAAAAAAATGCAAAATTTAGTAATTTATTTGATAGAGTGATTTTCCAATTAAATTTTTTTGCAATAAAAACACAACTTCAAAAATGGTTAAAACGCTATTTTTCGTGTTTGAAGCCATTTGTGGTTTAATGGTTAGCGCGTTGGACTGTTGCACAGCAGGTCCTGGGTTCGATACCCGTTGACAGCAACATCAATTTAGAAAAATAATATCTATGCGTTTTCTCTCCCTCATATACATCGCGGTTTTCTCAAAATTGTGACGTGTTGGAAAAATTTTTAAAACAGATTTGGAATTAGCGAGACATATTAAAAAAATATGTCTACCCTTAAATGTTGTAAAATTTCTGAAAATAAAAATAAAATATATTCAACAAAAGTCTTTTAACGTCAGTTTTTAGACAGAAAAACACAACATTTTTAGAAATTATTGGCATATGGATATCTATTAATGCTTGATAAACCATACTTCGTAAAAAAACGCGTTTTCAAAAAAAAATTTAGCTTATATCCTTATCCGAGTGAGGACGAAAAAGGAAAAAATTTGTCATCCTGCATGTTTCCCAAAAGATCAAATATTTCAAAATCTAAAATTTTTTTATGAAAATATCTTAAGATATCAGTATTCTTTGAAAATAGTTTCTCTTTCATAAAAATATTTTGATTCGGAAACTTTTATACATATACATTTTGGTACATTTCATAAGCTCTACATATTTTTGGAGGAAAAATTCCACATAATATCACTGCTTTTATTAGAACTCGTCACATAATTTCAAAATTTTAAAAATTTCTATATAATATTGCAAAGCTAATTTTTAAGTAAGACTTAATTTCTATCTCTATCAATCTATATATTTTCGAGAAAATTTTAAATTTGGAAATATGCAAATTCGAGACTGATTTGTAAAACAGTTCTAAAAAACCCGAAATACATAATTAAGAAAAACATTTTCGTTGTTTGCATTTTTAGGTTAGAGCTTGTTCCGACGATGTGTGATCTATCTACCTACGTAGGCATTCAAATCATAAAAGGGTTTTTTTACTTATAAAGACAAGATAATCATAGAGTTGTTAAATTTATTGCTCAATCGGATATCTTTTTATTAGTATACGCGTTAATATTATTATTAGGGTGACAATTATTTGAGGGAGCCTTTTTATTTAATGTTTGATAAAATATGCACTGTATGATTTACCTCATATACACTGGGAGATAGGATATTAATGAAATTTTGCATAAAAATAATGAAATTACACTAGAATTTGTCCATAGAAATTTTTCAGTTAATGTAAGTTTTCATAAAATTTTTATGAAAAATATTATTTCATTTATTAAAAGTTTCCCACACTCAATAAAGAAGTTTCATAAAAAATGAGTAAAAAGAATGATGTTTTTTATTAATACACTGCGTTGCATTAATTACACATTAATTTCACAAAATTTCGTAAGTTAAAAAAAAGTAGAAGAGTTTTACAGGCATAAATGTAAAACTAGTGGAAAATTAATAATATTTAACAAAAATAAAAACAATTCATTTATTTTTTATTTTACTATTTAAAATTGAATAACAAAATTAATAAGAGTTTCATACACTTAACTTAATATATCAAAATTTACCACAATTTAAGAATAATATTTTAAAGCAGCAGTTTTAATAATGCGTGCGGCCTAAAACTCGAAAACTCGATCAGACATACTGGCTACCAGATTTATTCGAAGTTCTTCACTCATAGATCTCCAGGCATCAATAATTGCTTATTTTAAATGAAAAACGCTTTTATATTGCGTAAACTCGACGTATTAATACTCCCCAAATATTGCAATTTCAATTCCAATACTCACCATTCCAATACTTTTATATTTTTTGATGATATCCATTCCATCTGCTGACGACTTACATGTACTGAGGCATTGTCTTGTTGAAAAACACAGTGCAACACGAAAAAAAATAACCATATACGGACACCACTACGTGATAAAAGACTAAAAAAAAAGACCCGTGTCTCCCAATTTTTCCCAAAGTCATGTATTTTTTCTTTTATGGGTCGCCAAAGATTTGGGGCCTCGGTATCATTTTCGCAAAAAAGTGATCATTTTCTCAGGCTCATATCTTGCAAACCGTTCAGAATTTCGATTTACTCTCTATGGCAAAGTAAGTAGCAAACCGTTCAAAATTCAAGGAAACAATCAACTACAAAAATTTACCTAAGATCTCAATAAACAAATTTCTAGGTAAATTTTTGTAGTTAATTTCAATAAATGGAACTAATTTCTCTTGTAATACTGTAATGCACTTAGAAGAATGCGTTCTGGTGCTTGGAAATGCCAAATCAATCATACCGTCGAAACAAAATGCGCCGCCATCCATTAAGGATCCCAATCCGAAATTTATTTTTGAGATATATCGTGGTTCCTTACGTAGGTCTTTCCAATAGCTAAAACCATTTGGACCATCAAGATTAAACTTTTGCTAATCAGAAAAAATCACCTTTAATAGAAATTTATGTTTAACCCATTAATGCCTGACCCCCGATTCCATTGTAAAATATCGATGAAATTTCACACATTCTTTACTTAAGGTTTTGGAAGTTATTTGATATAATTTTTTTTTCGATTTCCCATACTTGGGACTTATGAATTAACCACTGATATAAAATAATTCCTCTGTGGTTTTTTAATTAAATTATTTTGTTATGCTCTTTCATGTAAAACTCTTCATTTTTACTTGAAAATAATCGATATTTCAAGCAAGGGTACTTCATAAAACTGTAAAATACGTATTTTAATGGTCATATCATGAAATCATACCTGTAGCCCAAGTGAGTGGTCCTACCCAGCTACAAATTTTTTGCACTCTAAAGAATACCTAACACTATTAGCCAACAATAAAGTTTTCCGATGTGTCGCGTCTCCAATTTTTCAGAGGCAATTTCAATTCTTTCTTTCAATTTTTCAGAATATGTAAATTTGCAGACAATTAAACAGATAATTACCAACCCCCAATTTTACACCAAAATTTTCCTAAAGTATTTTTATCCTTTCTCCACCTACCTGTAAAAATCAATTTGATGCAACTCTTACCTGGCTTTAGCTATACATTTTTTAAGATGGCTCCTTTTTGGGTATTTAAATACCCAATAGGCAGGAATGGGTTAAACAGTCCTACAAACAACAGCTATTATTGACTTACCTCTCTCCAGTTGGTTTGTAAATTCATTTTAGCGAGTTCAAGTCGGGACTCCTTTAAGACACCGCTCATCGATTATCTGATGGCGACTCTTCATTGTGTTGCTGGCACAGTTGCTTATTTTACGCAGATACCGATCACAAAGATTTTTTTCGGGCCGCCTTTTTTATTTTTAACATAAGAACTTGAAATATTTGCTAAATTTGTGATTTTGCAAGTTCCCGAAAACTTAAGCCACTGAAATTTGTACTTTTTCAAAATCACTTACATATGAACCACTCGGCATTTTATTGAAAATTGATTGAAATTGCATAAAAAACAAAAAAAAAATCTTTAATTTTTCTTTATTTGCTATTCTTCTTTGTTTACCGTTATATGTAATTATAGTTATGAAACACTAACAAAATATTATTCCACAATTTTTCTCTTAAATCAATTAAGTAATCTCTTAAATTGTACACAGTAAGAGATCAATTATCACAAGTGACAGGAACTTCATGCACTAAAAAAGTGTGTGTTTAAATCTTAAAATATGAAGTACAAATTTAAAAAAAAACTAACTTAAAATTTTATTCAATATAAATAATTAAAAATGTATGCTAATTGTGCAAAACGTATGCAGAATATATGTTAAACAATACAAATTTACTTTAGAATTGAATTAAAATTCCTTAAAAACATGAAAAATATTTCATTTAAAGTGACTCCTTTTTCATGTATTTTGTTAATTTGCTTCGAAACTATAAAATCCTAGTTCAGGGTTTTAGAAGAGTACAGTGGATAGTGCTTGATTAAAATCGCTTTTTACTTGTCAAATACAAAAGAAAATTGAAAGTGACCTTTTTACGAAAAACTAAGGAATATGCAATAAGAATATGCATTTTTAACAAAATATGCAAAAAAAACATGCACTTAAATCAAAATATGCAAAAATATGCATTTATAGCAAAATATGCACTAACAAATCAATACCATTTTAAGTTAAATTCTTTGATTCGCAGAGATATTGTGTTAACCTTTTCTCAGAGTTAGGGAAAACATGCAATCGCATGAACTGTGCGAAGGTCTCATGAACTTCCGGTCTCACTCTTAAAAAACGGTTAAAAGTTTTAAAAAATGTTTGTAATATTAGAAAAAATTAACAAAAATCATTTGTAATTATAGTTATGCAACGCAGTGTATTAAGAACATTTTGTTTGATTTTGTGAAGAAAAGTTTCATTGATTTACTGAAAAATTTCTTTATTTTTCGTCCTTCATAATACTATCTGTAGTTATTTTACTTCAATTTTCAACCTAAATAAGATCAGTATATTTTAATTAAAATTTCACGAAAATTTTGTGAAAATTAGTGCCTTCTTAATAAAAAGTGTTCATTCATACACTGCGTTGCATCATTATAATTACAAATGATTTTTGCTATTTTTTCTGATATTACACATATTTTTTTAAAAATTTTAACTGTTTTTAAGAGTGTGATAACAGGTCTCTTATTGTGTCAAATTTAAGAGATTACTTAATTGATTTAAGAGAAATATTGTGTAATAATATTTTGTTGGTCTTTCCTAACTATAAATATATATAACGGTAAACAAAGAAGAACAACAAATACAGAAAAATTATTAATATTATTTTTGTTTTTTTTATGCAATTTAAATCAATTTGCAATAAAATGTCGTTTGGTTCATATCTAAATGATTTGAAAAAGAGAAAATTTCAGAAAAATAAGCATATGTCTGTCAGAAAGTTTGCAAATAATCAGATTGCATATGGTATGAATAAAACATGCGGCCCGAAAAAAACCGTTCTGTTCTGGATCGGCGTAAAAAAATCAACTGTCCCAGCAACTCAATGAAGAATCTCAATCAGATAATCGATGAATGTAAATGTGTCCAAGTCAACCCAAAGTAGGCTCTTAAAAGGTTCCCAGAGAAAAGTAAGTCAATAATCGCTGTTGTTGGTAGGACTGTTTAAACATAAATTTATTTTAAAGGTGATTTTTTCTGAAAAGAAAAAGTTCAATATTGGTACACCAGATGGTTATACCTTTTGCAGAGACCTACGTGAGGAACCACAATTTTTTTCAAAAATAAATTACGGAGGCGAATCCTTAATGGTTTCGGGCGCTTTTTGTTTCGACGGTATGGTTGATTTGGCATTTCCAAGCACCAGAATGAATGCATGTGAGTACAGAACGTACAGTATTATATTAGCAATTGGTGCCATTTATTGAAAACAGAAATGCAGAAGACTTAATTTTTCAACAAGAAAATGCCTCAGAACATGTAAGTCGTCAGACGATGGAATGGCTATCATCTAAAAATATATGATTATTGGAATGGGCATGTTCTCCGTATGAAAACCCCATTAAGAATATTTGGGGAATATTAACCCGTCGAGTTTTCGCAGAAAACCGCCAATATAAAAGCGTTTTTCATCAAAAAATAAGCAGTTATTCATGAGTGGAGATCTAAAACGGAAGAACTTCGAATAAATGTGGTAGACATTATTAAAACTGCTACTTTAAAATATTTTTCTTAAATTTTTGTAAATTTTTATTAATTAAGTTAAGTGCATTTATAGTAATGAAACACTAATTGATTTAGGGCCATTATTACAACTTGCCTTTAAAGTAAATGTTAGTAAAATGTAACTTTAGCTAAAGTGAGTAATAAAGTGAGCTATAATGTTTTTCGTTATTACAACTTCCCAATAAAATAAAATTAATATTTTTGATAATGTGGCAGCACCAAACTAAAAACCGATTATTGGTTTATGAATTGGTTTATAAAAATACGTAGTGGCAACGTACTTTTATTTATTTCTTTACAAACAAACAATAATTTGTGAAATTCGGTTGTGAAATTCGGTATTTTCTTCTTTTTCTTTATAGAGCAGAAAATGTGGTAACTTTAAACACATAAAACTTACGTTTAAAGTTAAAGGCAACAATGTCTTCCCTTTAGCTTATGGGTTACTTTTAGCTTAAAGTATACTTATAATAACGAAAAACTAATAATCTGTCAGATAACATCCGAACTTTAGCTATTGGCAAGTTGTAATAATGGCCCTTAATTGTTCTATTTTGTTATTATAAAATAACAAATAGATGAATTGTGTTTTTTTATTTTTTGTTAAATATTATTATTAGTTTTTCATTGGTTTTACATTTATGGTTTTATTGGTTTTACTTTTTATTTTTTTTTTTTATTTTATTTTATTAATTAATAATCATATAATTACAAATTATATACTATTACCCTAACCGAGCACTAGCTACTATGGCCTTCGGCGCGTTGTAGCGAAAAGAGACCAGTGCCTCTGGTGGGAATCGAACCCACGACCCCCGCACTGATAAGCCAGCACGCTACCAACTAGCCTACCGGGGCGCACACTTTTTATTTTAATTACGAAATTTAGTAAAAATGAATGTGTAATTATAGTTTTGCAACGCAGTGTATGTCTCGTCGTACACGTTTATGATTTTATTTACGGACAGACATAGACAATAAACTGCATTTACTATCTACACAAAAAGTTTAAAACATGTTTCTTTACAGCCTAATCCCGCCGTAACACTATCATTTGCATCATCATCTTCATCCTCAGCATAGTTTTTTTCTTTTTAACCAACCAAAGTTAATGGCGTCTTCTGGCAAATACAAAAAATCAGACCCTTATGCTTCCGTTTATCAAGCCACTACAGTACCTCTCAATGCCAGCAAAAAATGTAAAACAAAAACTATTTCACAAAAACCGAAAAAAACCACCAAGACGTGATAAAAGTGATCTTGGAGAAAATTTTATAGCACCTGATGGTGGGTGGGCCTGGCTTGTTTGTATAGCAGCCGGTGTATCAAATGTAAGTTAAATGTTGTTGTCGTCGCCTAGAGGCGTCGTTGTAATTCTAATCCACATCATAATGTATTTAAATTTTATGTTTTAATTTATTTTATTGCAGTTGTTAAATTTGTTAATTTTACTTTTTCTAGTTATCAATTTATCCATGTGTTCAGCAATTTGGTTTTATATTTCGTGATCGTCTCATGAACTTGGGTTTCACTAATTCAGAGATAACAACAATTATTAATACAAATCCAGCGGTGTCAGCATGTACGGGTGAGTGAAAGTGTAAATAGAAAAACTGAAAAATTAACTTGATCGAGGGCAGACGTTTATTTTTCTGCTTCCTTAATTAAGATGAGGTGCCGCACAGTGGAGTGAATCAAAAAAAAGTGGTAATAAATATAGAACTTCTTAACTACTGGACCGATTAAGACCAAATGTATATGTAATCGTTAAGGAGGAAAATTAATTTTGAAGTCTATATTTTGAAGCGCATATTTTGAGCTTTTTACTGCATATTTCAAGCGCATATTTTCGATTTTTTTAGTCCATGAAAGTCGCTGCCCTGTTAATTACTCATACACTATTTACCATGATTTTCATACAAAGGAATTTTCATATAAATAAAATTTTTGGTCGAGTTGACACATTTTAAAAAAGTGTTCAGACGTTTGTAAACATATTCACCAGACATGTTATACATCGTTGAACAGGTAGAAACCTCTGCTTTAAAATAAAATAATTTATTGTAAATTTAAAAAAAACTCTAGAACAAATAAGTAAAAAAACAAAAAAATATATATAATAGTGTTTTTTGTATTATAACAACTTAACTTTGATAAATAATATCTAAATAGGTGTTTATGCTATGTAAACAATTTAAATATGAATTAAAGATTATTTTGTCGTTAATTAATAAAAAATAAATGAGAGTAAAAAAATTAGATCTAAATATGATTTTTTTAAAAGCGAAAAAATCTAATTTCAAAATTTGACTTTTTTTAAAAAAACTCCTCCCAGGACCCCACTTTTCATTTCCCGGCGGCAAACTTTATAAAGAATAATAAACATTTTATTAGTCTATAATATTGCGATTTAAAAAGTTAAGAAATGGGCGTGCGATTTTTTGCCCACGTGTGTAAACTTTAAATTTTGCTTGAAAATTGGTCATTTTCGATCAATGCTGGGTGTAGGGTGCATGTCCAAAATTAATAATACTTTCATTTAAAACTATTATCAAAGCCTGTTCTTTTCGAATATTTAAAAAAATATTTACTTTTCTTCTATTAGATTATAAAAAAAACTTATGAGTGAAGCTACTTTTTCTCAAAAATTTTACAATTTTTTTGACCTATTTCAAAAAATTGATTTTGCAGATTTTTCTTTATTCAACGGTTACAGATAATTAAATGAAACTTTAAGCACAACATTAATGATAAAAGTGGCAATACACAACATTTTTTTTAATGTCTTACCACTTATTATAAAGGAGTTATTAACTGAAAACCTAAAAAAGCTTGTCAAAAAATTTAAATTTTAATGTTCAACATCACACAACTTTTAAACTTTAAGAGGTAACATATTACCGTAAGCATGTTTTTTATTAATCTCATCAAGCGGATTCAAAAATCGAAATCGGTTCATAATTGTAGAAGTTACAACATGGTCTACTTTGGCACCTTAGTGCTCACCCTGTGTTAACACTTCAAAATTAATTTTCTGAAAGCTATACTCCTCCTTAACGATTACATATACATTTGGTCTTAATCGGTCCAGTAGTTAAGAAGTTCTATATTTATTAAAACTTTTTTTTGATTCACTCCACTGTGCCGTTAGGGAATGCATCCCATGATTTTCCTTCACGTAATTCCCGGGAAGTTAAGAATTTTTCTCTTGCCGGAATTTCGGGAATCCCGAGACTTTTATGAGTGCAAAGAAGATAAATATTCCACATTTTTAATGCAGCAGTTAACAATTTAAAACATTTTTAAAGGAAAAAAAAAATATGTTACGTTCACCGCAACGATTAACTTAGACTTCGATGTGAAATTCGACATTTAAAGTCACTCTTGATAGCTCCTAAAAAAAATTTCCATTATAAAATTTTTTTCAAAATACTTTCAATTGCAAAATATTTTCCCAAGTAAACTTTTCGACATCTCATGATTCTTTAATTTTTCTAGTTTTTTAATTCTTCGTGCGCTTTTTTCATTATTTAAAGCTTCCATTTTTTTATATTAACTTTTTTAATCAAACTCTGGGACTTAAAGGAATTGCAATTAAAACAAAATCAATTTCTTTCAGAGTTTAGAAAAATAAAAAATTCTAAAAAACCGCAGAGTTATAAACGGAGATTTTTTTTTTATAAAAAAAATTAGGTCGTATAAAAATACAAGAATACTTTGAATACAAAACATATTTCCCGGAAAATTAAGAGTGCGGGATGGTGCAAATTTGAGAAAAATCGGTTAGCGACTTGCGAAAAAAGTTTTCGATTTTGGAAAATTGTTCTTAACCCTAGAAAGTAATTCTTATTTTTGTTGTGTAAAAATCATACATCTTGCGTAGTCGATTCAACGAAAAATGACCTTTCAGGGTTAAATTGCTTTAGTAGCAATATGTCTTGTGTACTTCTGCACTAAAAAAAATAGACAAAACTACCATTTATTTGAGCATATTTACATATGTCTATATTGAATTAACCCTTTCACTACCCTTGTACACTAGTGTACACACTTTTTAAAAAATATAAAAAATTTAACAATGCAATAAGACTTTATATTTTTGTTTAAATTTGTCATTGATAAAAATTCATTGTATGCAATCAGGCAAATTTAGTCGCGATGTTTGTTAACAAAGTCCAATTTTTTTAATCAGCTTTTAATTATGGAAAAAGGGGCGTTTGGTATATCTCCTAAACTAGAACAGCTCGAATCTCGAAGATTCTGAAGTCCAAATAGAAATATATCCACAAACAAAAAGTCGGAAGTGAAAGGTTAAGGAAAACTTGTAAATTTACCTGGAAATATATTGAAAAAGCAGAAAATTGGGTTATGCTTTTCAATCTCATACACACATGATTATTCAAGAAACATTTTTCTACACTCAAAAAAGCTTCATCCTATTTATGACATGTTTCATAGATTTTCGTCCAATATAACAATTCATAGTATTTATGAAACTTTTCATAAAAAACAAAATCAATTTCATCATATTTATGAAATGTTTTACTATAATTGTGAATTATAAATTGTATAAGAAAGAATTTCATTACATTTGTGTAGAAAAAAGTTCTTGGAAGCCATGATATGATCATTCTAATTCTTGTTGTTTATGAAATGTTTCATAAATATTGATGAAAGTGTTACATTGGGCGAAAATTGAAGAAACTTCTTCTTCCTGGTTTTCTATGGGTGTAGCTTTCAATTTTCACTATACTAGGGTCATAGTTTATAGTAAAAATGCGACATATATTCAACTATTTTTTTTATTATTATCGGCTATATAAAACCGAAAATCTTATTTAAAAAAAAAATTGTGGAGTAGCTTTTGAATTTATTTTATTTTTTAATTTAAATTTTTGATCAATTTGAGCATACCTCGATTAAACCTCAAACCGCTTGTTGGGGACGAAAAATAAGCAATACACTCACAAGAAGTTTTCCATAAAAAATCAACAGTTATTTAAAAGTTTAATCGGTAAAGTTGTTTCAATGGAATATACAGTTAAATTACCAAAGAAACATTTTTTTTTACGTTCTGTCTGTTATTCAACAAAAAAATAAACAAAAAACGGACTTTCCGTAAAAGTTATAATATTCAGTTAAAATTTTCTTTTTAAAACAAAAAGTTGTTATATTATATTGAGTATTGAAATTAACGAAAACAATCTATTGTTTTTATGGATTTTGTCAATTAATATTCAACAGTTGAAAATAAACTACAAAATACAATTGTTTTAAACGAAAAGTAAATAGTGCTGTTTTTAACTGATTTTCAGTTAATTTAATGTGTATATTCAGTAGTCTTTTCGGAAAAAATATTGTGAGTGTATGTTCTTCTACCAAAATTTTCTTTGTTTCTTATTTTAGGCGATATGGCCCAAAATTGGTTTAGACCAAATCTCAAAAACTAATCCATAAAAATATAATACTTTAGGCATAAATTATACCTATTACCAAGATATAACTACAGCCAAAAATTTTTTGTGCTTTTACTTTAGAAGCTATTACGATTTTCATTTATCGAAAAAACGCGAAATTAAGCGAAAACGCACCTGAACTTCAACATATATTGATTAAACCTAAAGGCTTTGCTAATACTACTTACTATAATCTTTCTGCCGAATTTCATAAAAATCCGTCAATACGTTTCCAAGTTAAGGCGATGTCCTTCACATGTATCCTTTTGTATACAAAGTCCTTAGACCAAATTTAGAGCTTTTTATAAAGTTTAAGCTTCAATCTTTCTTTGTATGTAGTAGCAACAGTTTTTAGTCAACATAAATATGTTTTCCAGATTGTGTTCATTTGAAAATATTTATTTTTTGAAATTTAACGAAATTTTAATTTTACCGCTTTCTCGCTTCCATATGCACACAAAAAACTACTTCACAAAATATTTTTTAAATTTAGTTTTCTATCGAAATATCTTAAATCCTTAGTATAAAAACCTCATTTCAAGCACTTATGGCCAATTTAAAATATCCCTCCTGGAGGCGGGCTTGCCGGTTAAAGCGCTAATTTGGTCAGTAAAATTGCTCAACAAATATCATTCAACGCGCAACATATCTTTTATATACTGTTTTTAAACAGATAAACAAATAAAGAATTGTGAACTTTTTACTACATTTGTGGTTCAGTTTTACTACATTTATGGTTCATTTTATCAACAGTAAAAAACCAATGACAATGTTAGTGGAATTTAATGAAATGTCAGGCTTTTCTCAAGTAAACTACATATGCACATATGTAGTCTTTACCTACATAATATTGTAAGTGTATCGTTATGTTCTTTTAAGGTTAACGTTATTTTAAGTTATTTCGTTAGGTTATTTTAGGGCTAATGTTATTTACGTACTTTTTTAGTATATTTGTACAGATAACAGTAATATCTAGCATACGTGAGACAAATTAATTGATGATTTCATTACAATTTCATTGATATCAATTGTAATGAAATTATTTTCATTAGCATTTTTCAAATTAATGGTAATGAATTTCATTGATTTGATTTGATTGATTAAAGGTAATGATTTTAAATTTCATTATCATTAGTAATGAATTTATGAAAGGAAGCTAATTTAAATGTATCTATCGGAAAGATACCGATAGATACGTTTTTTATGCAAAAACCACAGGGTGTCTCAATGATTTGTGTACCGAAATACATAAATGAAATTACCAATTTAATCACATTGGTCCACAATGGAACCATATGGAATGAAACGGGGAACGATTGGAATCGGAACATTTAACGCATTTGTGTTGGCCGCAGTACGGATTTTTGTTAAGTTTTGGAAAAATTTTGTCCGTTTTGCAATATCTCGCTTAGTTTTTGATACAAAATGGCGATATTTTAAGATGGCCAGTATCTCTAGGAGTATGAATATACCCTTATAATATAAATAGGCTAGGTCCGAGAGAGATCCCAAGTGTTACTTATTTACGTGATAATACAAATATAAACATATGTTATCGGATAATAGGAAGTTCCATTCCGTTTCCCGTATTCAGTGTTACAATTTACACTCCATTCTTTTTTTTTTTTTGTAAAAAATGCTTTTTTGCTCAATTGTAATTAGTTTTTTAGGCATTAGTGTGATTTCATTAGCATTATTAGGACAAATGCTAATGCCAAATGATTTCATTACAATTAAACGGTAATGAAATTTTTTGGCATTAGCATTAGTTAACTAACTAACTTAATGAAATTCCAATGCTAATGAAAAAATTCCAAGTGTGATATCTAGCACACCATAAATTAAAAAGGGAAAAATCCATTCCAAAATTCAAACAACAGTAAAACTGCATTTTCAGAAAGAATAGGTTATTTCTGGAATACAGATCGTAGAAGTAGACAATTGCAGGGTATTTTAAGTTCTTTCGCTAGGGTATTGTAGGGATATCGGTATTTTAAGTTATTTCGTTAGGGTTATTTTAAGGTTAAAAATTGTTTCTTGAAACGTTATTAAATCGTTATCGGTATTTGAGGGTTAGTGTTTGCCAACCATGGTTTTAAGGAATGATTTTTAAGTTTAAAAACATAACTTTAGTGATGGTTTTTTTTGCTTTTTATTTTTAAGGTCTTCTAAATGGACCCATGTTCAGACGCTTTACCTTTCGTCAAGTAGCTATGGCTGGCTCAATACTAATGTTTGTTGGGCTAATTTTAACCGCATTCTGTGAGACGTTCTTGGGTTATATCATAACATATGCCATACTTTTTGGTAAGTACCTATAAATTGTTCTTAAATTTTGTAGTTTAAATTTTGTAGATTTTCTAAAAAAATGTATAATTAACTCCATTTCACATTCTCTTAGGTTTTGGCATGGGTATAAGCGTCTCAGCCTCTTCCTTGGCCATAAATACTTATTTTAAAAATAAACGAAGAAAAGCGGCAGGTTTTTCATGGACTATTACCGGTCTGGGACCTATAATCCTACCACATATTGTCACATTCTTGGTATCTGTTTATGGTGTCCAAGGGACTGTATTTATATTTGCGGCCATATCATTGCATGCCTTTATGGGCGCTTTAATCTATCAACCCGTACAATATCATGCTCCGACTCCCACAGATGAAGATCAGCAGCCACCGTCAGTACTAATTGATCAACCACAACATTTTTGTAAATTTTGTGAAATACAACAGAAAAAAGACACGGGATTATTCTCATCTCAATACTTATATCAAGATGATGATGAAAATAAACCAGGATTTGAAATAATTGAACCTGGCACACCTATGCTATCCAGAGCCAATGATGGTTTATATGGTTCCAAATTATCATTGGCCTCGAAACGAAGACTGCGTTTACGTACAATATCAAGTTCCAAAGATTTAGATAATGCTTCACGTTTAAGTCGTATGCTTAGTGAGGATGAGGAATTGAAACAAAAGACCGGATTAAAACCGAATAATTTTAATAAAGAAAGAGATGAATCATTGATTAAGGGAACACTGCACAATAAATATAGTGGCGGACAATTTAAATGTACCTGTGCTGAAGAAAGAGCTTTGCTGGAATTAAATAAAATTGATACTTTTGATTCAGACTTTGGTATTGGTCATAATGTCATAGCAGAAGAAACTGATTCTCAGGAGGATTTAAAATTAACATTTCTCCAAAAAGTGGTGGCCTTTTTTGATTTGGGGCTTCTACGTGATTTTACATTTGTCAATTTAGTGGCCGGTTTGACAGTTATCAATTTTGGTGAATTAAATTTTTCCATCCTGACACCATTTATACTGAGAGATTTTGGTTTCGAAACTTCGCAAATAACATTATCCATCTCTGTATTGGGTGGTCTGGATATTTCCGTGCGTTTCCTTTTACCATTTTTAACCGAAAAGATATCATGGGATAATCGGGTATTTTTCCTAATCGGAGTAGTGGGAATATCTCTGGGTCGTACAGTGGTGGCCTGTTCACGTTCATTTCCTGTCATTCTCACAACATTTGCCGTTATCGGAGTATTCAAAGGAGTACGTACAATATTTTGGCCTTTGATAATACCCAGTTGTGTGCCATTGAAAAGACTGCCGGCAGCTTCGGGTTTACAATTGTTAATATCGGGTTTATTTACTTTGGCCGCTGGACCTTTTGTGGGTTAGTAACGAACTTATTTCGGAATTTGATTAATTTTAATCCTGTTTTCCCATTTTCTCTTTTATTTTTGTCCAGGTTTAATACGTGATCGTTATAATTATGCCATCGCTTTACATTGTCTCAATATTATGACTTTTATGGCGGCCATTTCATGGACTGTAGAGGCTTTGATACGTCGTTATTTACGAAAGCCAAGTACTTTAAATTGTGATCAAAGATAATAACTAATTTTTACCAATATTACTTTTAATTTCTTGTATTATTTTTTTTTTTTAAATAGATTTTAGTTTTTAATAATAAAAAATGCTTTAATATATGTATTTAAATTTCTTTAACCCATTTTATACCAATCGTCAATCCCATTTGAATTTTTTGATGAAATTTGGCAGAAAGACGGGTAACTTTGCACTTAGCGGGCACAAAAATGTTAGTGGTAATAGGGCCCCATAGGCCCTTCCTGGTCCAAAAATCAAACATTGATATCTATATACAATTATGGATATTCAAATGAAACAGGATTTCCACACGATTTCAAACAGGGTCCTGCTTTTTATATATATTAAACGTGGCCCGAGCTAGAACCATTTTAATGAATTTTATAAGCACTTTAGCGGACACACGTAAAAAAAGTAAAATTATGACCCCCTCTGCAATAAAAAAGGAAAAACTGAAATTAAAATATATTGGCGCCATGGCCCCGGGTCCAAAAACCAAAAACGCACATTTACATACAAGTATGGGAACTCAAATGAAAGAAAATTTCCATACGATTTCAAAAATCGTCCAGTTTTCCAGATACATTAAACGCGATTATTTTAGTTAATTTTAGACCCTTTAGGCGGGGACGGCAAGTTTTTTATTTTTTATGTTCTCAAATCAAAAGATATTTACAAAGAAAAAAGGTATAAAATATAGTACTAGGGCCTTTTTAACAAATTTTTGACCTTTTAGGAAGGAGCGGCGCAGGTAAAATTGTTTGTTAAAAAAATCGCGAGATTTATTTTTTTGTTAGGAAATTAGAAATTATTTGGGCAACATATATTTTGTATGAAAAATTTCAGATAGTTTAATATATCCAAACGTTACATATTCTACACATTTGGAAATTGTTGGACGTTATCTACAAATTTCGATGAATTTCGGATATAAGATCAAGGAGAAAAAAGTAATAAAAATTAGTAAGTAAAAATATATTTCAAAGTTGCTCGAAACCATTTTGTATTAAAAGTTTTTAATGTTTTAGTACTCCAATGGAAAGGTCAATACCAATTTGGATTTCAAGTGATACGAGGGCGGATCAATAAGTCCGTGACTTTTTGAATGAAACACAGTTTTTTTTGCAAATAGTTGGCATAATATTCGCCGTTTGATTTTCCCTTTTGAAGGTAATCGATGTGGATTATCCCGCGTGCATCCCAAAAATCTGTTGCCATCACCTCATTGGCCGACAAACTTACCTTGGCCTTCTTCGGATCCGGTTCACAAACCCGTAATCTAAAAGAAGCAATTGTTGATGCGTGGAGATCTTTAACGGAAGAACTTCGAATAAATCTGATCGATTTTTTAGTTGATTCATAAAAATGAGGACTCATTATTAAAACTGCTATTTTAAAATATTTTTTTTAAATTTTTATAAATTTTGATATATAAAGTTAAATTTATTTATAGTTATGAACACAAATTGATTTTGTCATTGTTTTTTAAATAGTTAAATAAAAAATAAATAAATTGTTTTTTGTTAAATATTATTTATTTTCCATTGGTTTTACATGTATGCCGGTTAAACCCTTCTACTTATTTTAACTTACGAAATTTAGTGAAATTAATGTGTAATTACAGTTTTGCATTGCAGTGTACAACTAGGAAATTAGAAGGTAAAAATGTAGTCAAAAAGGCGATGACTGTATTTGTCATAAAAATAACTAAACATGTAGTAATTTTTAACTATTGCTAAAACAACTGCAATGGCAGTAAAAACGACTATCGAAGCGGTAAAAACTACTAAAATTAAATGGAGCAACAAATCAATAAAAACAATTAACATAAAACGACTACATAACTAAGTTGTAAAAACGATTGATTAAACAGTTATTTTTTCGGTATTTTAAAATTATTTAAAAAAAATAGTTTTTCTTTTAATTACAATACAAATTAGTATTTCCTACATCCTATTTAAAATGCAAAGTCAAAATTCCAAACGGTATTCTATGCATTGGTAACAATGAAATTTTCATTGGATACAATGAAATTTTCTAATTAGTATTTGCAAACTAGTTACGAGCATATCAATAATAACGAAAAATATAAACTAAACGAGAATATTTAAAAACTCGACATAAATTCTAAAAAAACTACTCAAAACAACTTTTACTCAAGTACATTATTTTTAGTTATTTTTTGAAATAATTGTCCAAATTAGTCGTTTCTCATATTCTAATAGAAAAATGACTAACAATAGCAGTTAAAACAACTACTACTGTTTACTACCCGAATAACTAACATGTGTTACTGTAACAATATTCTGAGTGTATTAAAAGCAAGATCGGATTATTATTGAGCATATGTACTTCAATTTTTACAATAACGGTTTACTGATTTGATTGGTAGATTTTTTTAAAGATTACATATTGAACTAAAAAGTTGTCTGCTTCTATATATTTTCTCTATATGTTTTAATCGAAACCAGCAAATGAATTTTATTACGCCGGTCTCCCTTATATTTTTAAATATTTATTGAAAAAAGCAGGGATGGCCGACAATACCGCTAAAATACCTTTATCGATTCAAAACCCTTTCAACTAACTGTCGTTATCCTTAAAATACTGTTACCGAAATAATTGAAAAAGCGTTATCAGTAAAATACCGTTGCCGATATTACTAAAATATGAATATCCCTAAAATACAGTTACCGAAATAACTAAAATACCGTTATCGCTAAAATAGCTTTACCGAAATAATTAAAATAGCGATATCCTTAAAACACAGTTACCGAAATAATCTGACAAGATTTAAGAAGAAAAATCGCTGTAAATAGATATAATTTCCCAAACTTTGATCATTAACTAGGCAATCATTGGAACTCGGGCATAATGGGTGTGTATCGGTGTTACCTAAAACCCGTTATCCCTAAAATACCGTTACCAAAATAACTAAAATACCGATACCGCTAAAATAAAATAAATAAAAAAAAAACAGTTACCGAAATAACTTTAATATCGTTACCCCCTAAAATACCGTTACCGAAATTAAATAGCGTTATCCTAACCGAGACCCGTATCGAATCGGTTACATCTATGGAGTGCTTTAAAAAAAGTCAAAAATGGTTTTTTTCATATCACTATATGGCAACACTGGAAACAATTTTAAAATTTTTAAACCACGTTTATTGTGTTATTTTTATATCGCTTTCGTATCAGAAGTTATAAAATTACCGTGTTTTTAAAGACACGTTGGTAAATATTTGGTTAAAGCAACGGCAGTGTAAAATTTGTTAAATGACGGTTTTCTTATTGCCTTATATCCATATTTATTACAGGAAAATTTATAGCATACTTTAGGTAGTTTGTATAAATTTCTTTATATCGATGTGCCTTTTTATTTGTGTAATAATGTTGCATATTTTAGGGAAGCATTACGGTTGCCATGATCAGACTCAAACATGGGAATTCTTTTATTGACATTAAAACTTAACCAAAATTGTTTGACGTTAGCATTGGCTTACTACTAATGGCAACGAAATTCTAAGAATGCCTTAAAAACTAATTACATTATCAGCCGGTTAATATATAAATAATGGCTGAAACATAATTGGCTTAAGTGAATTTAGTCAAGTAGTGGCATGAAATGAAAATTTGGATATATAATTATGAAAATTTAAAGAAATTTTCAATTTAGTTTTATACCAACACCTACTTGACTTAAGTCACTTAATCCAATTACATTTTAGCCTTAATGGATCAGACAACTTACGAGGGCGGATCAATTAGTGCGTGATAAATACTATGCTTGATAAATACTATGGGGACTCTGCATCATCGATTTCAATGGTAAAAAAAATGGTTTACTGACTTTCGTTGTGGTCGCACATGTACAAATGACGCTGAACGTTCTGGACGGCCAATTGAGGTCAATACACCCGAAAATGTCGAAAAAATCCACGATATTGTGTTGGCCGATCAAAGAGTAAAAGTGCGTGAGATTGTTGATGCCAAAGGCATTTCATATAAAAGTGTGGTTTCCATTTTAAATTATCAGTTGGGTTTAAGAAAGCTGTCTGCAAGATGGGTGCCGCGTTTGCTCTCAATTAACCATAATCGTGGCCAATAAGGTGATGGCAACAGTTTTTTGCAATGCACAAGGGAAAATCCACATCGATTACCTTCAAAAGAGAAAAACAATAAACGGCGAATATTATGCCAACTTATTGGACCGATTTAACTAGGATTAAAAAAAAACGACCCCATATGGCAAAGAAATGATTATTTTATGCATCTCGAAAAATCCCATTTTTTGGAAGGGATACAAAAATTGGAGAAACGTTGGACTAAGTGTATTGTGCTTAAAGGAGATTATGTTGAAAAATATTTTTTTTTTTGCAAAAAAAACTATGTTTCATTCAAAAAGTCGCGGACTTATTGAACCGCCCTCGTAGTTCGTTAGAAGCATACTTGGGAATTTTCATTGATATTGAAATTTAATTGATATTACTTGTAGTCAATGCCAAAAAAACTTTATTTTCTTTCCAATGACAATAAAATTGTTTTTTAATTGGCATAGATTAGAGTAAGAAAATGTCTTTTTTGTCCAAAAGTCTTTCCCGTAGTTGCAGCTTGCTGAAATTATTTTCCGAGAGGTTTCCAAATTCAAAATGGCGGAAAAAAGTAAATTTTCACTCGATCGAACAGAAACTTGCTGTTGATTTTGTTTTAGGGCAATTGATTCTGACTCGTAGTCGCAACTGGCAGAGATTGTGCACCAGGAGGTTTTGAGGGTGTGGGATTTAAAAAAATTAACTCAAAAATTTAAAATAACGAATTCAATATGGAGGCAAAAAAATTAGTTTGCGTCAAATGAAAAACAAGCTTTGTCTTGATCATACTTGGGATTTTTTCATTAGCATTGGAATTTCATTAGCCTTAGTTAACTAATGCGTTAGAATGTGTCCTAGCATTAGAATGTGTCCTAGTAATGCTAATAAAATCACACTAATGCATAAAAAAACTGATTACAATTGAGCAAAAAAGCATTTGTTTACAAAAAGTGTAAATTGTAATACGAAATGGAACGAGGAACTAACTTTTATTATCCGAAAACACATGTTTATGTTTGTATTATCACGTAAATAAGTAACAAAAATTAAATGACCCTGTGGCTTTTTTATAAAAATTGATCACTCGGGATCTCTCTCGGACCTAGCCTATTTACATTATAAGGGTATATTTACTCCTATGGCACAAAAATACTGTCCGTTTTGCTCTATCTCGCTTAGTTTCGGAGATACTGGCAATTTTTAATTTTGTAAAATGGCTCGTATTGCGAAAACTAAGCGCGACATCGCAAAACGGATAATATTTGTGCAAACCTTACTATAACATAACATTTCTACAACACAAATATGTTAAGTGTTCCGAATCCACTCGTTCCAGATTTCATTCCATATCGTTTCATTTTGGACCAATGTTCCATTATATTATCGGAGTGATTAAATTGGTATTTTCACGTACGTATTTGGGTAAACAAATAATTGAGACACCCTGTGGTTTTTTCATAAAAAGTAAATCTATTGGAATCTTTCCCAGACCTAGCATATTTATATTCTGTCAATTGTTACTTACTTCCTTTAATTGATTCATTACTAATGTTAATGATATTTAAAATCATTATATTTAATCAATGAAATCAAATTAATGAAATTCATTACCATTTATTAAAAACATGCTAATGAAAATAATTTATTACAATTATCAATAAAATTGTAATGAAATCATCAATTAATTAGTACATTCAATTAATTAGTCTCATGTATGGTCTTGATTTGAATTTATTGAAACAGATTCTGATTCGGCAATTATATTTAAAAAATTAAGAATGGCTTTTTAGCCAAAGGTTTTTCGCAAAGTCACAGCTGAATGAAGTTCTGCACCATGAGGTTTTAATTTTGGGTGATTTTAAAAATGAACTCAAGTATTCAAAACTTGAATTGGCGAATCCAATATGGCGGAAAATGGGTAAATTTCAATCCGATCAAACAGAATCTTTGTGTTGATTTGATGTTAGGGCAACTGATTCTGATTTGGCAATTCAATTCAAAAAATTAAAAATAGCGACCGTAATAAAGCCGCCGAAATTAGTCGGAACCTGTACTTTTGTTTAACAAAAATCTTTCCCCTAGTTGCAGCTGGCTGTAATTATGTACCAAGAGGTTTTGGGGTCGGGTGATTCTAAAAATGTACTCAAAAATTCCAAATTCAAAACGACACCTGATTCTGATTCGGAAATTAGATTTTAAAAATTAAAAATAGTGGAAGTAATAAAGCCTCCGAAGTTAGCTAGACATGTAATTTTTGGCCAAAGATATTCCTCAAAGTCGCGGCTAGGTGAAATTGTGCACCGAGAGGTTTTAGTTCTGGATGATTTAAAAAATGTACTCAAGTATTCAAAATGGCTCTTCAAATATGGCGGAAAGAGCTCAGAAATATTGTGTTGATTTGGTTTTAGGGCAACTTATTCTGATTCGGCAATTCAGATCTTGTACTTTTTGGCCAAAAATCTTTCCCCTAGTCGCAGTTGGTTAAAACTGTGTAACAATAGGTTTTTCGGGTGCGAGATTTCTAAAATTAACTCAATAATCCTAAAATAACAAAAATAGAAAAAATAAAAATGCCGGACGTAATAAAGCCGCCGAAGTTAGTCAGAACGTGTTCCTTTTATCAAAAACCTTTTTCGTTGTCGCAGATGGATAAAATTGTGCACCGAGAGATTTTAGGTGTAGGTGATTTAAGAAATAAACTCAAAAATTCTAAATGGAAGATCCTATATAGCGGCAAAAACAATTAATTGTCATCCAACAAAAAACAATTAACATGAGATTGTGCTTCTAAAACAATAAATTTAAACAAATTGTTTGGCCCTTTGAACACATCCAAGTTTTAATTAAGATATGAGGATCCGGGTAAAGAGACCTTCGCTCTAACTCTGATTCAGAAAATATTCAGAATAGTTACGATTAGGTGCGAAATATGATATATTCTTCTCTACCACGCCGTTTACAATAAAAATTGTAATAGGTACGTTCCATGTTGCTACCACGGGTGCCAACGGAAATCAAATTTACACGAAATCTCTTTGTACTAAAGAAAAACTATCACATTCGGAATATATATTTTAGTTTAACTTACCCGTTTAAAGAATCGCTAAAAAGAGAAAAAATATTAGATTTTATTATTACAGTCACATAAGAAAGCTTGTAAAGAAATTACACTGAAAAAATTAAAACTCCAGTTTCAATTAAAATATTTGTTAATACAATTTAAAAATTTTAAATCGAGTTTCAATTAAAATATTTGTTAATTCAATTAAAAATGTATTTGAATTCGGTGCTATTAAGGAAATTGTTGTATCAATTAAAATATTTTGTAACTACTTAATTCATTAGGATTCAATTGAGATTTTAATCAAATATATTAAAGATTTAATTGAATATTGTTTTTAATTTCATTGAAATTGAAAAATATCGCCAAAAATTTAGAATATAAAAAAGAATATCTAAAATTTAAAAAAAATCGCTAAAACTAGCAAATGTTAAAAAAATTACAAAATTTAAACAAATCACCAAAGTTTAAAAAGAAACCGACAAAATTTAAAAAAAATTCAGGAATTAAAAAAAAAATTTGCCAGAAATTAAAAATTGTTAATATATGAAAAAAATCACCAAATCAAATCCGTTAAAAATTGTAATTAAAACCTAAATTTGTTTAAGAACATAATAAAGTCATTTAACATCCATTCAAAAAACAGAAACAATAATATAATATAATCAGCAAAATAAATATTTTTAAACCTTATTTGTCCGCATCTCAACTATGCAGCAAAAAAGGTGATACAAATATCAACCAAACTTATTAAGTAACAACATTCAGGGCAAAATTTAAATGATATTCAGTTTTTTTAGTTTTTACGATAAACTTCCGCACTAGGAATAGTAATGAGCAGGGACCGGAACTTAATGCAAATGCATGCTTTTTTCCTTAAAGTCTGAGAACAGGATAAGCAAAAGATCTTTGCGAATCAAAGAGTTTGCGTTAAAATGGCATCGCTTTGTTATTGCATATTATTACATATTTAGCTATGTATAAATGCATATTTTTAGCAAATTACGCTATCAATGCATATTTTATTGCATATTTTTACTTATTATGCTTTAAATGCATATTTTTATTTTAATAAAAATCGCTTTTAATATTATTTTATATTTAACCAACTAGCATATAAACTAAATAGGACACAAGTTGCTCAAACCCTTTTAAGTTTTCTCTTCAATTTCATTTGCAAACTGCACTGAGAGATTTCTCTGCGTGATATGAATGAGTTTTCATTATATCTATGAAATGTCACTGGAACTCGTCTATTGAAACTTTTCACTAAATTAATGCAGTTTTTCATAAAGTTTTATGAAATATTTAATTTTATTTATTAAAAATTTCATACGTCTAATGAAAAAAAGTTTCATTAAAAATAGTTTCATTGAAACTATTAAGATTTTTCATAAAGTTAAAGAAATTTTTCATTCACATTGTGAAGAAAACTTCATCAGTTTAGTTAAAAAATTTAATTAAAACTCGTCCAAGAAATTCCCCCTGTGTGGTCTTTCAGATTTTAGTGGGTTTTTAAATGTGTATTTATTAATTCAAATAATTAAAATGTTGTGTTAATTGTGCAAAACGGGTGCAGAGAATATAATAAACAATAAAAATTAACTTTAAAATTTAATTAAAATTTCTTAAAAACATGAAAATAATTAGATTTGGGCATTCTAGTTCATTTCGTTAATTTGCATTTATTGAACTAGTTCGTTATTTTAGTTTACAGTGGGGAGCACTTGTGAGTACATATAAAGATACACCTAAAGATTCAGGCCGAAAAATGTTTGACACTAGAACTAAATTATACTTTTCAAAAGGTACAAGGTACGCTGAATCCAAATCTGGCCTTAGATTCACTCTCCGACATCAGGCGTTCGAGCTATATTAACGAGAAAAGTGTATTTTTTGATCAAAATGCTCCGATTTTTGACCTTCCTGGAAATACATTTTTCATAATACTTGGAACGTCACCTGAACAAACTACTCTTAACATTTTTTTTCAGTTTTTCAATTTTTAAGATAACTTATTTCCTTACGACATTATCGTCGGTTGAACTTGATAATAAATTTTAATTTTTAAAATTTTGAATGGCGGGACTTAAAAATTGCGGTTACAACCTCAATTTCAATTTACAATAATGTCGTAAGGAAATGAGTTATTTTAAAAATTAAAAAACGGAAAAAAATGGTAAGAGTAGTTTGTTCAGGTGACGTTCCAAGTATTATGAAAAATGTATTTCCAGAAAGGTCAAAAATCGGAGCATTTTGAAAATATAGCCAAAGTCGCTCATTACTTATTTTATTCTTATTTGAAGAAACAATGCTTTTTGTAATAATATGTATATTGCTAAATTTAAATAAAGAATACTACTACTAGTTCTAGTGTCAAACATTTTTCAGCCTGAATCTTTTGGTGTGAAAAGTACTTACATGTTCTCAAAAGTGCTCCCCACTGTATATGTTTGTGCGAAATTTTTTTTTTTTTATTTATTCATATTGTAATATTGTTTAATTGTTAGTTTAACAAATTTGCACAGTATAAGCGAAAATCCCAAATGAACTATTAGAATTGAACTAGTTCATTTTTAACCGTTCATTTGGGATTTTCTCTCATATTACGCTGGTTTTTTAAACAATCTATTGACCAATACAACAATATAAATAATTAAAAAAAAAAAAAATAGTCGAACAAAGTTATAAGCTAAAAGAACGAACTAGTCCAATAAATGAAAAAAAAAATTTAAGTGTATATTTTTTCAGTTGTTAGTGCATATTTTAAGATTTTCATGCATTTTATAGACGCTTGAAAGACTATTTTTTAGTGCATGAAGTTCCTGTCCCTGGTAATGAGATTTGAAGTAGTTTAAGTTAAATTTAATGTATACAAACAATACTTTTCATTTGGGTGTTACTTTTTTTTTTTGGAAATTTGTATCTGCGATACCCAAAATTTTTAGGTCGCAAAACACGAGTCGTTGTCTCAATTACAGCGCGCATAAATCAAAGGGTCACAATTGTTTTATTTGAAAAAAAATGTGATCTTTAGTTTATTTCACAAAAGCAGTAGTGGTAGTAACTTATTTAAAATTAACATTATAATTTTTAAAAATTACCACGCACTTGACATTGTTATCACGTTTACTTACTACTAAAAACAAAATATTAAAATAATTTTAAAACCTAAAATAACCCCTTTCATTGATTACTAGGGCAAGGAATTTCATGCAAACGGATAATCTAAAACAGATACAAAGACTAAATATTTATCCACTCCCAATATTTTTTCCGTAAAGACAACTGAATAATACACATTAAATTGACTGAAAATCAGTTAAAAAGTGTACTACTTGCTTTTCGTTTAAAACAATTGCATTTTCAGTTTAGTTTCAACTGTTAAAAAATTAATTGACCAAACCTGTAAAAACAATAGACTTTTGTCGTTTATTTCAATACTCAATACTATAAAACTACTTTTTGTTTTAAATAGAAAATTATAACTGAATATTTTAAATAAAATAAATTATAAAAAATAATAATAAATAAGAGGCATAACTCTTTTAAATATGATTTATAAGATAACTGCCAACATAGTACAGAAGCGAATACAGGAAAAACTAGAGGGTAACCTAAGAGAAGAACAAGCTGGGTTTCGTCCTGACAGAAGCTGCATCGACCAGTCCAACACTCTTCGAATAATCGTCGAACAATGTATTGAATGGCAAACTCCTTTATATATGGTTTTTGTAGATTTCAAAAAAGCTTTTGACATGATGAACAGATCTGCAATATGGGCGTGTCTTAAAAAGAAAGGTGTTCCCGACAAACTTATCAACATCATTAGAGCGTTATATGATGGTTCTGAAGTATCAGTCCTCCACAACGGCACCTATAGCAACACTTTCACAACAAATGCTGGGGTAAAACAAGGTTGCCCTCTTTCGCCACTACTCTTTACTATAGTACTGGACGAAATAATGAGAGAAGTGTGTTCCATCAAGAGAGGGATAACTTGGACATTTAGCAGTCATCTCGAAGATCTTGACTTTGCGGATGATATATGTTTGTTATCACATAAGATCAGTGATATGCAATCAAAGTTAGACCACCTCCAAGAACTAGCAAAAAAAGTTGGCCTAGAAATCAACGTAGCGAAAGGCTATGAGAATAAATAACAATAGCTCACATCATATTTTATTGAACAACCAACGCATCGAATATGTCAACAAATTCTGTTACCTAGGTAGCATAATAACAACATCAGGCGGAACAAAAGACGACGTAGCCAATCGAAACAACCGAGCAAGAGCAGCATTCGGTAGACTAAACGCGGTATGGCGCTCAACACAAATATCTAAGAACACCAAACTGAGGATATTCAAAGCGTGTGTCAAATCCATTTTACTTTATGGTTGTGAAACCTGGTTGGTATCCATAGGCACGACCAGAAAACTTCAAGTGTGTTTAAATAAATGTCTTCGTATAATTCATAAAATATTTTGGCCAGCCACTATACGCAACCAAGATCTTTGGCTACTAGCGAACGAAGAAGAAATTGGCAAACAAATAAAAAGAAGAAAATGGAGGTGGATAGGCCACACTCTGAGAAAAGATGCCACAAATATAACAAGAATGGCACTAAAATGGAATCCCCAAGGTTCTAGAAAACGTGGCCGTCCAAACAACACATGTAGACGGTCAGTGAAAAACGAACTTGAACGATATGGTTTTACGTGGGACGATGCCGCAGTTGAAGCTAGAGACAGATTACGTTGGAGAAATTAACATGTTGAAGCCCTATGCTCCATTGAGGAGTAAAGAAGGACAAAGAAGAAGAATAATAAATAAATAAATAAAATAACAGACATAAAGGTTAGAAAATATATTTATTTGATAATTTAACTAAATATTCAATTGAAACAACTTTACGGAATAACTTTTTAAATAACTGCTAAACTTTTATGAAAAAGTTCTTGTGAGTGTTCGAATCATCAAATTCAGAACAAAATGACATCGTTTTGTAGTTGCATATTTTTGCATATTTTGGGGAAAAAAACACGTTTTTGTATATTTTGTAATTTTTAATGCATATTTTATTCTTTTTAGTGCATATTTTTTATTTATTTAAAGAAACAAACGCAAAAAAATAAAATTTGGATACATTTTTATATTTTGATTTAAGCTAAATCGTGTGTACATTTTAAAATCTTGCAGAATCGAAGAAAGTCTTTAGAAATTGTTCCTGTTGAAAATATACAAAAACATAGATTCCGAAAGATGCCAATTTCAATATATTTTTTATGTGTTCAAGCTTTTATTTTTGCAAAAATTATTCTTTTAAGTGCATATTTTTCATGTTTTTAGTGCATATTTTTCATTATTAGCTCCATTTTCTCAGTTGCATGAAATTCCTTGCCCTATTGATTACGTATAGTGTTAGTTACAAAGTTAAGTAAATTTCTGTTAACAAATTATATTTGTTTTCAACGGATTTTCGTTTGAATTACACTGATCTACAAAAAAAAAAAATTTTTTTGAGCTTCTGCTTTAATGCAGAAATTTGTATTATAGACTTAGAAAAACACGCAAATAGCCATTCCTAGCTTTTAAAGTTTGCTTTTGCTGTTTTAGTACTACACCCAATTAAAAATATTAATATGATGAGTATTAATACAGTTTAAAACAGTTTTAATACATTAAATATAATTATGTCGGTTTGCATTTCAAAACTGATACAAATATATACAAAATAAGCTATAGTTTTATCCGGTTTTTGATTTTAAAACTTTATTGAAATCCGAAATATTTGCAGAAATAATTACCATCAAATGCGGGATTTGCTTCAACGTTATTAATCTTTTCAGATCTTAGTCACTTGCAAAAAGTTTACGACTTTTGAATTTGTAGCAAATTCCTTGCCATATGGAAATTTTATTTTATTCATAAAATTCTCTTGAAATTACCTAGAAAAAAATAAGTTGTTTGAGAAAACAAAATTTGAAAAAACTAATGAAGATTTTATGGAATTTAGTAACTTACAACATTGAATAGCAAAAAAAAAAACGTTAAACTTAAAACTTAAGTTAGCTTTTTGCATTGAAACAAAGCTTACACTAAATTAAATACTCCTAATGTTATAAACGCAACAAGTTCTCTTTTTAGGGATCTTACATCTTTTGAGGTGTAGAAATTTAGGAAAAAGAAAGGAATCAATATGCGTAATCAAAAGACAAAAATTGGGGTAAATTTTCTTCGACTTCAGTAGTTTTGTCAAAAGCCCCCATATAAGATTATATATAAAATGGTATAGGCAACTGTACAAATGCATTGATGTAATACATAATTATATCCAAAATACGTTAGACAAATTTGATAGTGTAACTCTGCATATACAATTTTATCCAAAATTAAATTGTGTTTTTTTAAATATGACCCAATATCTAAATATATATTATTGTGTATTTTGCAATGTCATATATAATTCGATTAATTTTATCTTATTCTAAATGCAACATAAAATTATATATTGATCGAGATGTGATAAGACGCAACTATATATAATACCATATTAAAATTTTTGAACGACCGGTTAAATACACTGGCAGACAAAAACTTATAAGTGTATATAAAATAATGTATTTTTATATGCAAACGTTTTTATTCGGGTATGAAATTTTTGGAGATTTTACGATCAGCATTAGAAAGCACTTACAATTAGATCAAAAGCACACTTAAATAAAAAAAAAATATATTTTTCCCTTTGTTAGTAACTAAGTGTAGAAACGGTGATAACATGTCATTACTCTTATTTCTTTATCATATTTATTCAATCATTTTTATACAAAAAATAATGCGTTACCCATAAGTAATTATTTTTATCATTATTTTAAATATAAAGTAATGATAGAAAAATTTTTGAAAATCTATTTTTTAGACTCATTATTTTTTCACTTCTAATAAGTACACTCAGGGAACTTCTGCTTTAAAAATATGTAGTTGTTTAGGTTGTCAAACAGTTTCTTTATTTTTAATGTAAATGTCAGTCATTTTTTAGAACAAATTAAATTTTTTACTAACCTTGAAGTTCATTTAAAAAAACAAACCACATCAAATGACTGTTTTATGATTTTACATTAATTTTTTACACTAGTTTTTTGTTATTTAAAAAAATAAAACAAAATAAATGTTTGTTTATTTTTTACTAACATGTGGTTAATTTTTACTACAACTGTTAGTCATTTTGTGAACATTAAAAAACATATGAGAATGTTAGTTGAATTTACTGAAATGTAAGTCGTCCTTTCTTTGAGTGAAATTTCATTTGTTTTTAACTGCATTTGCAGTGCTCTTTACCTACATAGTATTCTAAGTGTATATATATAAGAACTCATTTTTGATTTTTTGTAAGCTGGAAAGCATAATATTTTGTGCCTGAAAATTATTTATGTATTCATCTACACTGATAATAATCCATGCGTAAAATTATGAAAAAATGCCAAAATAATTAAATTTTTTGTAAAATAAATGAAAATTTGTACATTTTACGAAAGTTTTTGTAGTATTGACAATAATTTCGTAATTTTATGCATGGATTATTATGAGTGTATCAAGTATAACATGTCGAGATAGTTTAGATGGTAGAGCTGTTGACTGACAACCTGGATGAGAGGGTTCAAATTCCATGTGGGCACATTTTATTAAAACAAAAATGTTCAATAAAAAAATATATATTTTTTAAATTTATTTTTTTAAATTTACTTTTCGAGTCATTACTTTTGTTCACACTGGTAAGCAAATATGTAACCACATATTTTTCTATTTTTTAAAAGGTGTTTAGTAATGATATGTTATTATAAAAGAATTTAGATTTCTAATGACAACTGTAAGTATTTGCCATTACCAAATATGTACTTATATAACCACTTATATTATATAAGAAACCAAAATTTGACCTTTAGAAGTCAGACCCAAAAAATCGTGTCGACCGGTGTTATCACTCCGTCACTTGCTCTCTGGATGTTGCCATTTTTTTTTAGTTGATTATATTTGAGAAAGACGTGTTTGGACTGCAGTCAATTGTATTTAACGAACGGTTGTTACGCCTGTTAAAGTTTTGCATTTTAATAGAACTTCATAAATTTGAAATGTCTTAACTATTTATTTTGCCATTTTTTAAACAAATTGTTTACAATTTGTTTAAACAAATTTGCGTTTTATGCAATTGTTTAATATTTTGTAGTAAAATAGTTTGTTATGTGTCTACTTTCACTGATTACGCCGCTAATGATTTGGATTATTGTTTTGCAAATCGAGCAATTTAGATGTTCAATAGATAAAGTGTTACAGAAATGTTTAGATTTCAAATGAGATCGATATGATTTATTCAATTGGTTGCAGTGGTTTCTGAACTACGTAAATCAAACACTTAAAGTTATTCAACACAACACAGGTTTTAAATTTAATTGCAATTAATAAAACTGTGAATACGTAAAACTATATTTTACTATTTTTGGACAATTTGTCATCCCATTTCGCAATCGATCAAAGCATATTTGTTCAGAAGCAAAAAGACAAATCTGACCAATTATTTCGTGTAAAAAAGATAAAAAAGAAGGTGTGGTTCATGGGAAAAACGCTAAATGTGCCTAAAATTTATATGACATCTTAGGGAAATAGGATAACCTACAAGTGCATCTTTTAGTATAATATGTAAATAGCTTAAAAAATTATTTGCGCCAAAATTCAGAAAAAAAAAAAATATATTTGCGAAAGTTATTTTAACAAAAACTTTCATTACAGTGAATGTCAAATTTTATTTTAAAATTCACTAAAATATGTGAACATTTTTACAAAAAAATATGAAAATATTTTGTAGACATTCACTGTAATGAAAGTGTTTGTTAAAATAAAGGGTGTTTTTATAGAGGTATAGAACTTTGAAATGGAATAAAACAAAGATGAATTTTTTTAAATTGACATGAAATTTACTTTATTCGAAAGATAATCTTCTGGCATTATAATTTAAATATGACTTCTGGCATATGACCGCCACGGCTGGCTCGGACGTAGTCTAATCTGGAGGTCCATTTTTTATGACTTTTTCCAACATTTGTGGCAGTATATTGGCAATAATGGTTTCGGGCTTATCGGCGTAGATTAACGACTTCAAATATTCCCATAGAAAATAGTCCAGCGGCGGTAAATCGCACGATCTTGGAGGCCAATTCACGGGTTTGATACGTGAAACTATGCGGTTACCAAACGTTTCCTTCAATAAATCAATTGTAGCACGACCTGTGTGACATGTTGCGCCGTCTTGTTGCAACCACAGCTCCTAGACATCATGGTTGTTTAATTGATGAACGAAAAAGTCAGTAATCATGGCTCTATAGCGGTCACCATTGCATGTAACTTTCTGACCAGCATCGATTTTCAAGAAGTTCAAACCAATGCTTCCACCAGCCCATAAAGCACACCAAACAGTCAGTTTTTCTGAATGTCTCAATATACACTTGAGGATTATCATCTCTACAAATACTGCAGTTTTGTTTATTGACGTATCCATATAACCAAAAGTGAGCTTCATCGCTTAACAATATTCGCAAAATTCGTGTGCGATACGTATTTCGAACAGAAACACGATTTGCAAAATAAATTTGCCAAATTTGGACGCGTTGTTCAGGCGTCACTCTATTCATGTAGAAATGCCAAACCAAACTACACATAAATCACTTGACAGCCGGCAAAATGGCCGCCAGTTAAAATAGTGTTGCCAACTTAAAGTGATATACACTAAGAATACTATGTAGGTAAAGAACACTGCAAATGTAGTTAAAAACAAATGAAATTTCACTTAAAGAACGGACGACTTACATTTTAGTATATTCAACTAATATTATCATTTGTTTTTTAATGTTCAAAAAATGACTAACAATTGTAGTAAAAATAAACCACATGGTATTAAAAAATAAACAAACATTTTTTTTATTTCTTAAATATCAAAAAACAACTGTAAAAAATTAATGTAAAATCATAAAACAGTCATTTGATGTGGTTTGTTTTTTTTTACATGAACTACAAGGTTAGTCAAAAATTCAATTTGTTCTACAAATGACTGAGATTTGCATTAAAAATAAAGCAACTGTATTACAACCCAAACAAATACATATTTTTAAAGTAGAAGTTCCATGAGTGTACCTGTAAAAAAAAAAACACAATTTAACTGTCAAAATATTAACTTTTATGGCTGAATTTTGGTGCACGTATTTTTTTAAAGATATTTACATATTTAGGAAAATTTCGCGATTTTCCCATGAACCGCACTTTCTTTTTTTATTTTTTACACGAAATATTTGGTCAGATTTGTCTTTTTGCTAATGTATAAAATTATTTTGATCGATTGTGAAATGGGCTGGTACACTGATAGAAACTTGTGCGTTGTATTAGTGAATTCCATCATTAATACAATGCATTTTTTTATAAAAAAGTCCCCAAAGAAATGTTTCATTGAATCAATGAAACATGTTTCGTTAACACAATTTTTATAAATGGTTTCATTGACCCAATGAAAATTTTATAAAATATATGCAATTTTTTCATTAATTCTAGCATAAACGTTATAAATGTTTCATGTGTTTAATGAATCAAATTCACAGTTTTATGAAATATATTCATTACTTTTTATTGCAAAAAAAGTAATTCTCTATAACACACTTTTTAAAGATGTTGAGATATTAGCCATTTAATTAAATTGTTCTTTAATTAAAAAAAAAATAATAAAAATCTGTTAAATTTTTATAGAAGCACTTATGCCGACTTAAGAAAATGTTTTAAGAAATTTGTAGTCATTTCACATCAGCTCCTTATACACTAAATTTTATAAGATCGCCTCAAAACAGTTTATTTTCAAAGTTTTACAAAAAATGCATGTCATTTGTAATATTAGGTGCTTGACTTCAGCGATTATTTTTTTTAATCCAAAATGTGCTATATTTAAAAAATAAAATAAAAATAATTACATTAAACTATTTTTTTTGCTTATTACTAGTTTACATTTTGAATGAAAAAAAAACGAAAATTTTTCATTGATTTAATTATTTTTTTTTATAAAATCATGAAAAAATCATAAATAAATGTGAATGAAAAAATTAACAATATTGATGAATTTTCATTCAGTTAATGAAATTATTCACTAAATCAATGAATACATTTTGATGAAATCGATTCATTAATACTACAAAGGAAAATTGTATCACTGTAAATTGTGCAAAAATAGTAACGAGCTAAATTGAAGAAAGCTCCATGATTGAATGCGAACCATAAGAAGAAACGCTTTTAATTTGCGAAAAAAATACATGACAATTAATTTTCATCAGGTACAAATTTATATTATTTTTTTAAACTAATTGGCATTAGGTACCAATTTCACTAATTTTCAAATTTTTTGTTTTGCAGATTGTTTTTGCTGATAAAAAAAAAAATTAATCTCGATGGTTCAGGTGGTTTAAGAGAGTATTGGAAAGTTTTGAGAAAGGAACCCATATATATCTCAAAGACAAATTTCGGTGGTGTTTCCCTAATTGTTTGGGGTGCGTTTAGCTAAAGTGGAAACCTTTCTTTAGCATTTCCTTCAACTATAATGGATAGCCTGGAGTACCAGCGAGTGCTCTCAAATCATTTGTTGATTTATCTGGCCACACAACGCTGCCATCTATGATAGTAGATCAATTAAGGCATGTGTTGAGGAACCTGTCTTGGAATGGCCGGCATGTTCACTAGAACTTAATGTTATGGAGAACATGTGGGGACTGCTTTTGCTACAAGTCTATGCTGAAAACCGGCAGTATAATTCGGTGGGAGAGCTAAAAGTGGTAATTTTAAATGCTTGGCGTTAAATAAGGTTAGAAACACTAGAAAACTTGATAAATTCTATGCCCAATCGCATTTATAAAACAATAAATAAAAATGGTCAATGTATAAATTGAAAAAAAAATCAAGGTATGTTGTTTTATTGAACTATTTTTTAGCAACTTTCTATTTGACAACACTGTTTTTGGCAGCTCAGCTGTTTTCATGCAACATGTTACTGTTAAACATGTTGCATGAAAACAGCTGAGCTGCCAAAAACAGTGCAAGCGTTGTCCATTTGGTTAAATTATAATTTAACCATGAATCGACTTACAAATGGACAACGCTTGCAGATTATTGAATTTTATTATCAAAATTCATGATCGGTTAAGAAAGGCGGCTATTCGGAATCTTGTGACTAAATTTCGCACCAAATTTACATTAAACCATCAGACATTAAACCATCAGCCCGCATACACAGAGTGCGGACAGAGGAAAATATCGCAGCTGTATCCGACAGTGTTGTTGATGACAGTGAATTATCGATTCTGCACCGTTCGCAGCAGTTGAGCCTCTGTTACTCCACTACGTGGAAAATGTTGCGGAAATATTTGGGTGTAAAACCTTTTAAAATTCAGCTGGTGCAAGAATTGAAGCCACACGACCTACCACAACGGCTAACTTTTTTTGAATGGGCCTCAGCAAAGTTGGATGAAGATCCACTTTTGTTATCGGAAAATTGTGTTCAGCGACGATGCTCATTTCAGTTTGAATGGATACGTGAACAAGCAAAATTGCCGTATTTGGTGTGAAGAGCAGCCAGAAGCATTGCAAGAACTGCCAAAGCAACCCGAAAAATGCACTGTTTGGTGTTGATTATGGGCCGGTGGCATCATTGAACCGTACGTTTTCGACGAAGACGAAGGCAGGAACGTTACTGTAAATGGCGAGCGCTACCGTCCGATGGTTACAATTTTTTTTTTGTTTTGCTTAAAATGGAAGAGCTGGACTTGTGTGACATGTGGTTTCAACAAGATGGTGCCACACAGCACGCGAAACAATGGCCCAATTGAGAGGCGAGTTCGGTGAACAGTTTATTTCACGTTTGGGGCCGGTCAATTGGCCGCCTAGATCGTGCGGTTTAACGCCTTAAGTCTATTTTTTGGGGGGCTCATGTCTATAGGAACAAGCCCGCAACGATTGACGCACTGGAAGCCAATGTTCAAGAATTAATTCGTGAGATAGCTGCCGATATGTTGGACAGAGTATGCCAAAATTGGACCCAGCGTATGAACCATTTGAGGCGTAGCCGCGTTTAACATTTACATGAAATCATCTTTAAACATTGTATTATATAGATCTTTCTATCGACTCAAATAAAGATTTCATACATTTCTCTAAATTTTATGTGTTTTTTTTTAAATCAAAACCTTTATATGCACTGACCTTATCATTCTGAAATATTCAAAATGAATTTTATAGATATTTTAATTTATGATGGTTATATAAACAGCTATTGGGCAACATATTGTTTAATGAGCACTCGAAATTAAGTTTTTTCCATTTAAAAAAAATCCACGAGGTTGTATGTTTGGAACAGCTGTTAAACGCAAAGTAAATGACGGAACTTGCTCAAAATTTGACTGTAGTCTATTAACAGGTGGTACTTGATGGGAGCAGTGTTGCATTTCCGATAACTATGTGGGAAGTTCGGAAAGTCACGGCCTTATTGATCCGCCCTCGTAATTAATACTCTTTGTAGTTTTGAAAAAACAGAACAAAATGTTAGTGGCTTTATCATTTTGACGAGCACCTTATTAACTTATATAAAGTTACACAATTTTATATAATAAACGTTTTTACTCGGTCAGGTTTGTTTTACCAACTCGGTTTTAAAAAATATTTTCCGAAAATTAGTAATACGTAAATAGAGAATATGAAAAATTTTCACTAAAAATTATTTTGTACTAAAATTTCGTACAAAACTGTTAATTTTACAATTCCAAAAAATTTTTCGGAGTCCTTATTTTAGTGGTCCGATTGCTTTTTTTAAATTTTTCTTAATCAGTAATTGCTTAAATTTAAATTGCAATAATAAAGGGTCCGCCAAATAACTTTTTTTTTTGAAAATGCTATAAAAAAAACTACTGAATATTTTCTCAAATTTCTTTTTTTATTTGAAAGTACAATCTTTCCGGTTAATAATGGAAAATAATTTCATTCAAATGGCTGCCAGCTGGCCATGCAGTAGCCTACACGATCGGTCCAATTTGTAAGCACATTATCGAATGTGTGCAGCTGTATTTCCTCCTCTTCAATTTTTGTGAACAAAAATTCGTTCAACATGGCCCGATAACGAGCGCCATTGACTGTAACGGCCACTCCTGCTCATTTTCGAAGAAAAGTGGCTCAATTATGCCTCTGGACCAAAATCCGCACCAAACAGTGACTCGTTTTGGGTGTATCGGCACACATTCTGCAACATTACCATGATTTTCAAAGTAATGTCGCAATATTTCCCAGCGTTGTTCAAGCGTATACACAACCATATTCGTTCAGCGGAAGGATAAAAGTAATTATCTGTCAAATCAGTCATGAGCTAAGTGTTACCATTCACGAAATAAGCACTAGTTGAAAAAAAAACGTTAGATGGCGGACCCTTTCTGTTTGCAATTGTTAACCATTAATACAATTTTAAGTGAGATATTATGTTATGTTGAAATGTTTAATTTTAAAATAGAAAATATTTATGACTTAAACTAAAAGAAATCATAAATTTCCTGCATATTATTTCATAGTTGAATTGCGCATATGGAATGTATTGCCTCATGATTTATTATTAAAGAAAAAAACTATTAAATTATCACAAGTAAGTTGACACATCTTCAGCTAAAAAAAAAAATAAAATTAAAGATGTAAAACCAACTGAAAATAATAATCCAAACTATATGAATTTATAACAGTTTGTATAACAGTTCGTATAACAGTTGGTGTTTTACTACACACTTAATGCTTTATAAGTATTTAAACCAAGTTTATACATTTTTAAGCCAAAAGAAAATAAAAGTACACTCTACGTAAAGTATTCTCTTTTAAACTTGTTGTGATAATCTTGAATATTGTTGTTTTTTTAATTTTTTTTTTTCAGTTTATTTTAGATTTTTCAATGGAAATGGTAGTTTGTTTGGTAGTTACCTGTAACAAATCAGCCGCATACTTCAGTGTAGATGCGCATGCGCACATGAACGGTTCATATTTTTCATGTATTTTTAAACAAATGTAACGAAAATTTGTGAAAATAATAATACAAATAATATATTTAAACCAATACGAGGATTTTTAAGTGACAAAAACAAAATGTACTAAGAGAAAAAAATTTTTATTAAACGACTAAAAATAAAGTTTTTTAGTGCTTATTTAAAACTTACTTTAGTAATACTAAAAAGTGTTTACAACAACTACTTATATAAAGTGATTTATTATTTTTTTTTTTTCGCTTGCTGACAATTATATGAGTGGATTACTTTTCTAACAAAAATGGTAAGCTGTCAAACAGTTAAAAAGGATTTTTCATTTCTTGTATTTTAACAAATGATTAATGACCTTGGCAATAAATTACGAGTGCTAACAACAGACAGATCGTGGAAAATCCAAAAACCTGCTGGAATTATTTTGTAGTTTTTGTTTGATTTTCTTTTTCACAGAACTATGCAAGAATTAACACAAAGCCTCTTATGTTAAAGGGCTTAACGTAGGTCATTTTAAATTTGAGGTACATACACTCAAATAATTATGTCGGTAAAGTTAATTGAAAACTACACACACAGAGAAATAAAGTGCTAACCGAATTGAAAAGTGTATTATAATGGTAACAACTTGTAAATTCAGTTAGTACAACAATATTTTTATTAGATTTCAGAATATTATGCGTCTAGCAACTAAAATTCAGTTGAATTAGCCGAACTTTGTTCTAAAAAGTAATGATCAGCTTTACCAAATGACTGAAATTCGTAATAACCTAATTTGAGTTATAGTAACCGAATTTTAGTTGGCAAATAGCTAACTTTTTCTCTGTGTGCAGCAATATAACTGCAATTTTATTTAAAAAAAAAAAACTTATGTTGTTGTTAAAAATAAATCAATGTTGTGAAATTTGGATTAAATTTTTTCTAAATTTTAGTACTAAAACAACTCACAAATGCATTAAAAAACAACTCACAAACACAATTTATATTTTTCCAAATTTAACTCATTATTGACACTGTGTTCCTTTTTCGACCCAATACTTTTAACAGCTATATTTTTTTAATAGATTTATAATTAAGAGGTTTAAAAATCTTAAAATAATAAAACATCTTGACAGCAATCGTGAGTTTAAAAAAATTGTAGAAAATTGTTATCCTGAGTTGCTCAATAATTAAAAAAAAAAAAAAAAAATTTGCATTTTTTGATGGGAACTACTTAAAAAATAATTTAAAAATATAAAAAAGCCTAATCTAATATATTTTTTATTGTTATGTTGATGAAAAAAATATGAAAATTTATTTCTCTGCTAGAAATTATTTAATCGATTGTATATAATTTTTGAATATCTGACCGATCGGACGTTGAACTTTTCAAAAACATATTCCAAAATTTAGTCCTTTTTAACTAAAAACACAAATAATAGATGGGTTTCATTAATAAATACTAAACTCATAAAACTTATAAAGTCCGGGTTGACATCTCAAAAATCAAATTCGAAAATTCCGAATTAGAACCAAATAACATGACTGGTACTGTGAAACATGGTGATGGTTCGGTTTTAGTTTGGGATGTTTGGCGGCATCTAGGGTCAGGAAACTATGGGCAAATACTTGTACCTCAATATTCTAAAAAAACAACTTGAAAGAAATTGCCACACAAGTAGGACTACCAGATTCATCTTTCAGCAGAACAATGATCGAAAGTAATATATTTAAGAAATAAACATTACACGGTTTTTTGTTTAATAAAAAACAAATGAACTTGAACTTGAATAATCTTGATTACATCATAATTTAAAAATGTTTAACTAAAAATTTTGAACATGAAATTTTTTATTGTTTTTGGTTTTGGGTGAAAAAATAAACTTTTTATAATAAGGAGGTAACGTGTTACTTTACTATTATAAACCCTATTATTTTAACAAGGGCATGTCCATAGAGGTAACTATATACCTTGGTAACATGCAAATCCTCGCTTTCTGGTAAAGAGTTATAAAACACTTTTTATTTAAATCTTTAATTTTTACTTTATACGATTTATTTTTCGACCTTTTTTATTATTATTTTTTTTTTCTTTTGTTAATTCTTTAGAATTGTATTCTAAGTAGGCTTCCTCTTTTTACATCGAATATTATTTTAAAATTGTTCAATTCATATAAAATTTGTATGTACTTACACTCCAAAAAAGTCTGTAAAGTCAGCAACATTTTTGTTGGGAGGATCCTTGCAGAAAAATTGATAATATCAGCAACATTTTTGCTGGGAGGATCCTTGCAGAAAAACTGCTAATAAAATTTGTAAATTCAGCAAAAATTTTGCTAAATCTAGAATTTTTTTTTTGCTGATATTAGCAATTTTGCTGCAAGGATCCTCCCAGCAAAATTGTTGCTGCTTTAAAGACTTTTTTTTTTAGTGTATAAACAAACTCATTATTCCAAAAAAAAACCTTTAAACATGTTAATTTAGTGTTACTAGTGGTCAGTCAGTAATACCAACATTTTGGAAGTAATGCAAGGGTAAGGAGTTTAACTTATTACCATGTTCCGCATTACCAACACTCAAAGACTTCTGCTTTAAAAATATGTAGTTGTTTGGGTTGTAATACAGTTTCTTTATTTTTAATGTAAACATCAGTCATTTGTAGAACAAATTAAATTTTTTACTAACCTTGTAGTTCATTTAAAAAAACAAACCACATCAAATGACTGTTTCATTATTTTACATTCATTTTTTACAGTAGTTTTTTGTTATTTAAAAAAATAAAGAAAAAAATAGAACTGTTGTGTTGTTGGAGTTGTACTTCTGAGATTATGTATGCAAGAACAAAAACACCGTGTATTGAATAAAACTAGTTTTAGTCACAACAAAACTCGACCTGACGATAGCTCAGTGCGCTCTTTCTAACGTGTAGTGCGAGTGCATGTGGCATTAGAAATCAGTTTATGTATAGGACGGTCAGTGATTGCACAGAAAATTTCATATAGACGCAATCGAACAAATAAAAACATAACAAATTTTACATTATTCAAAAAACAGGGTCACTGACGAAGGTTCAATACCAGAAACTGCGAAGTCTGATTCAGAAAATTTAAAATTTACAATGTAGTTATGATTTTTAGAAAACACACTCATTCTTCTCTACCACGCCTTTCACAAACAAATAAATGTTTGCTTATTTTTTACTAACATGTGGTTAATTTTTACTACAATTGTTAGTCATATTTTTGAACATTAAAAAACAAATGACAATGTTAGTTGAATTTACTGACATGTAAGTCGTCCTTTCTTTAAGTGAAATTTCATTTGTTTTTAACTACATTTGCAGTGGTCTTCACCTACATAGTCTTCCAAGTGAAGCTATTACCGAGGTATTGCAGGGTACAGCGTTTTGAACCCCTGATTTTGAAAAAAAAAAAATAATTTTGTAGTCAAAAAGAAAACAACGTTTCTATACCAGTAAAACTACAATTTAAGTAGATTTAAAATGAGGTATCAGTCGTAGCTTAAGACGTTAAAAAGATATTGGCAATGGATATGTGCTACAAAATACTTTTGTAAAACTTTTATTTTTATCTTTTTCAATAAAATATTTTTATTATGTTAATCTATTTTTATATTGCATAAAGTATCTTTTTGAGATTTTTATTCATAACTTTGAAGTCCGTAAGAGCTCCGTAAAAAGATTTGGCAAAGGCATAGGGAAATAATTTATAATTAACATATTTATAGTAATTAAATGTGCTAAAGTCCCAAAACTTATTTAACAAATTGTGAAAAGCAATCTGATGTAGGCGTGTCCCTATCCGGATTTCATTCCTGCCCAAGGAAATCTTCAGGGGACTTTGTTATTAGAATTTCTAGAGATATTTGTTATGTTAAATCACAAACTCAATGAGAATTTCTAGGGACACGCCTACATCAGATTGCTTTTCACAATTTGTTAAATAAGTTTTGGGACTTTACCACATTTAATTACTATAAATGCAATTAATGTTTATCCCGATGAAAATAAATTTAAATAACAAATATGCAGGTGCTTGTGCAAATTTAAATGTAACTGACACTAATAGAAAACATATGATTTTGTATTGTTGATTAACATATTTTTTTAAAAAGAATTTAAAAACGGTTTATTCAAATATAGCGGTTTGAACCGCGGATTTTGAAAAATATGCATTTTATCTTAAAAAAGTACTTTTTGTTCTTATTTTATTAAAAGAATGATTGATAACAGTAGGTTTAAAATGAGTTATTTATGAATTATGTAGCATTAACCGTTAAAAAGATATGGGCGATTATGTACGGCTACTTTTGTTAAATTTTCGATTTATTTTTTTTTACATTTTAAAACGCGATGTTTGCACAACCGTAAAAGCTACCAACATAAAATTGGGACTATGACACTTACCTTCCATACCAAGTTTTATTAAAATTGAAGGGGATCGAGGTCAAAAATTAGATTTTTTTTATGGTTTTATATGAAATCAGTCATATTAAAAAAACGTCAAATTGGATCATTTTTGGATTCCACATTTTAACCTCAAAATTTGAGATTGCGCACATTAAAAAAAAATGCGTGCCTAATATTTTCCTGTCCTTTACAACATATCCAAGTTTCCTTAAAAATTTTAAGTTTTCTTTGATCTTTTATTTTATTCTTCTTAGTTTAAACGAGCTTAAGATCATTTATTTATTAATTATTTATTTCCAATATTTCGTCTCCACATTGAGTGACTTCTTCAGGGAACAAATATTACAATTTTAAAAACTGGTTTTAATAATTCAAAAACATGTATATAAGTTTTTAATAATAAAAAATATGGATATAAGTTTTTAATTATTAAAACAAATTTTTCAAATTGTAATATTTGTTCTCTGAAGAAGTCACCCAATATGGAGATGAAATATTGGAAATAAATAATTCATAAATAAATGATCTTAAGCTCGTTTAAACTAAGAAGAATATCCAAGTTTCATTAAAATCTGCATATTGACTACTGTGTAGTTTCCTATAAAGTTTTATTTTTAGTGAAATGTCAGAATTTTTTTGAATAATTTCGATTAACAATTTTAATGTCTTTATTTTTAACACTTTATTTAGCACTAAATCTGTGGTTACCACAAAAGTATTGTTCGTTATGATAATCACCGTAACCATTGCGTATATAATTTTTTTATTTTTTGCAAATTCGCACCAAATTTGAATGTGTAAATAATTCGATTTATATGCAAATTTTTACTTTTCTTTAATCATCTGCCTTTTTATTATACATTTTCCACAAAATTTCCCACACAATTTAATAACAACCACTCACTGCTCTAAATTGTAATTAAAAATCTTTAAACAAAAAAAAAAAAAAAAAAAAATTTAAGAAAACCCAACAACGACTTAATGAATGATTATGATGAGGAAGTTGAACGTCGTCGCCACTGTGATTAAATGTAGTTACATTATATGTTGGGTACTAAAAGGAGGTGTTGGGGGAGGTAGTGGTGTAGGAGGAAAGCTGTAAAAAATCTTCGAAGCGTATAGTTAAAAATTTTCGCACTTTTTTTTCTATTATTTTGAAACAATAAAAAACAACGATTTTTATATAACATTATGATTTTAATTGTTGTCCAAGTAGAAGAAAGAAAAATTGTAATTATTTAACACGACTATTTTAGTTTTTTTCTTGAAATACATTTTTATCTACCATAGACGATGGTAGTTAATGTGGGATTTTATGGTAATAGTACGAGTAATAAAACTGAAACAAATATTTATGCGTTTTTCTTCTAAACATAAAGAAAACGTATTACCAGGGCAGCGACTTTCATGCACTAGAAAATCAAAAATATGCAGCAAAAATTTATGCATCAAAAATCAAAAAAATTTGCCCTAAACAACAAAAAATATGCATTTAGAACATTTCGATATTTCGAAAGCATTGTTTTTATTACTCGAGAGCGTTAAAAAACAATATTCAAATGACAACATGTTTCTCTTTTTAGTTTAGTGATGAGTCAAAGTTTACAAATTCTTAAATATATTTTTAGTTTTTATTAATTCTCAATTTAAATTTTTACAAAATATGCAAAAACTGCAATATGTCATGAGATCCATTATACATCACAAATGGAATTGATCAAGGGTTTTAAATTTAATTAATTTGTTGTACACACATACTTCAAGGAGCCCATAACACATTTTTTCAAATTTAAAATAACTCGCTATTTTTGCACAGTTTTAATTTCCAAACAAATTCAAAAAATCAAAAAAAAATATGTAATTTTGAAGAGCTCTAAATTTGAAAGTTTTAGTAGGATTTCTCTGATTCAAAAAGCATGCGATTTATATGGTTAGCTTTTTCGCACTAATGCAATAAAAAATAGATATAAAAAAAGCATTTTTTATGCAAACCGAGTAACAAAAATTATATATTGTCTTATGTTTTTTCATCTTAAAATATATTATAATATGTGATTATATATGGTGTTAAGCATATCCATTAGGGTCGCCCATTTTGAATTTGCTGAGTGATATCAAAAATTATGATAAAGGGTGTCATTCTACATATATTGCCCAAATTTGAACACCCTACGACGATGGGAAGAACTTGCGACGTGATGAAATAGATTGACGAAATGGGTCAAAATTACCTATATTTTTAATTTTTAGGTAAAAAAAAATAATAACCTTGTATAATGCAAGAGTTGTAAAAGATAATGAGCCTCTTAAGATCAAAATGTCCTTAGTTTGCAAAAAAGGTATGAACAAAAAGATGAATTACTTTGGGTAGGTCACACCAATATTAGTGGTTTATACATGAAATTAAATGTATTTTAAATAGCTTCAAAATGATATACGACAAACTATATATATATATATTAATCCATGAAGTCATAGCGTTTTTAATAAATTTATGTAAGTGTAGTTTTTAATTTATGCCATTTATTTTTTTAAATGTATTCATAATGCATAGTTTTTATAGCATAAATCGAAGGAACATTAACTCACTTTTAATTTGGTATCCTCACTTTTAATTTTGTATCACTCCTGCGCTTATATCATTTCATTATTGATTGCAAAAATCTATGATTGTAAAAATTTGTTTTCTGTTTTCTTTTGCAATGGAGGATAAACATTTTGTTTGCAATGAAATTATAAATAACCACCCTTTGGATCAATTAACACCTTCCTACAACCACTGCAAAGTGGTGTGTCACGGGACCGGGTCTAATACCAGTTCTAAGAGTTTTTTTCATAGTGTATTGTAAAATTGAACTAGTGCTTAGGAAAGCCTATTTTTGCAATCAATTCAATAGGATTGGGATTAAGAGAACTAGTTCTAGAACAGATGTTAGCGAAACGATACAAAACCAGAGTTTATATGTACTTGGAAATATTCGAGCTGATGCCAGGACAGGTCACGTGGCCTGTCACCATGCCGTGGTTGTATGAAGGTGATACTTGATGAAAAGGGTAGTTATTATTAATTGTATTGTAAAAAAATGTTTATATTGCACTGTAGAAAAAAAATATAAAACGATTTTTTATATAATTATATATGCAAGGATGTCCAAATTATTTTTCTACAAATTTTAATGTCATGGGATATAAGTAAATCCAATTTAATTTCAAAATATCTCATTTCATCCACCAAAAATTACTCACCTTTTTCTATCTTATTAGATCCAAGTAGATCTAAATTCATAATGTAGATTTTAATTCCAGCAGGATCTTAAATTAGATATTTTTTGATCCCCCAATTTTGAGATCAATTTTGATCTAATTTAATCCGGTAATATATTTGAGGAATTTAAGGATACCCCAATTTTGAAATAAATTTGAATAAGAATAAATATGAAGCTATATCAAATGAGATCTGATTTTGTATTTGAGATGTAACTTCTTTTTTGATCGGAAACGCCATTTTTAGATGTTATTTCGAAATTGTTCTCCCCCTTCAACATTTTTTTATGTAAAATTAAATGTCGCTTTTTTGTGACGCAAACATCGTCTAATTTTCACGATTTTTTAAAAAACCATATCCATTATTTCCATACAAAAAATTAAAATTTTTGTATACTTTGTAATTTTTATATTTGGAAAAGGTTTTAAAACAGTTTAAAACTTACAATAAGTACATTCTTTATAAAGAAAAAAGTTATTTCTTTAGGTTTATCTGTCCAAAAAATGCATTTCTGATGAAAATTTGTGAATGCATTGCATCTGCATCAAAAATGATTTTTTAGACAAATTAACTTAAATAAATCACGTTTTTGTGTTGTTAATAGTGTTTTCTGACTTCTAAACTGCTTTAAAACCTGTTCACAATATAAAAATTATAAGTTAAGCACTAATGAAAAAGTTAGTACAAAAGTCTGTTAAACAGGTTCGGATTCAGTTAAGCTAATTTTTTCTGTTGTTATTAGTTATCTCATTTTAACTTAAGAACGAATTTCATCCGTATTTGAACTAATTTTTTAAACTAAAATTTAGTAATTTATGATTCTCAAATTTACAAATTTTGCCAGTTAATTTAAACCACAAATATTTTCAAATATATGGTTTGTGTCTCCGCTATCTGCCTAACTTGTAGATGGCTTTATTTTCTCATATTTTTTTTTTATAATCATAAAATATGCTATTTCTCGGAAACTAAGTGAGATAGAGCAAAATTTACCAAAAATCGTTAATCCTTACTTATTTCTGCTTAAAAATTCTGTTGATTTAGCTAAATTCTTAGTTAACTGAACTAAAACTGTCAACCTAAATTTAGTTCTTCTAAAATTTAGGCCACCTAAATTTGCAGACCAACACCAATGTTTTTATTGTGTCTCCGCTATCTGTCTCTCTTGTAAATGGCGTTCGTTTTTCATATTTTTTATTTTCTAATCCTAAAATAGGCTATATCACGGAAACTAAGCAGGATAGAGCAAAATTGACCAAAAATAATTGCTTCGTACTTAATACGGAAAGACCTTTGAATACGGAAAGACCTTTTAGAAGAATATTTCTGTTGATTCAGCTTAAAAATACTGTTGAGTTAGCTAAATTCTTAATTAGTTTAACTACACTGTCAAATCAAATTTAGTTCTTCTAAAATTAAGGTCACATAAATTTAGCAGACTGTGATTCTCAATTTCATTGAAAATTCTGCTGACACAAATTCAGGTAATATATTCTGTTGTAGTAGGTAGCTGAATTTTCAACTAATTGTACGGGCTTTTTTTACGAAAGTACAAAAAATTAAATTCCTTGTATGGAAATAATGGATTAGGTTTTTTTTTTTTTGGAAAATCGAGAAACTTAAAAAAGCGAAATTTAATTTTATATTTTCGATTTATCCATTTTTAAAAATGCAAAATATGCATTTATAATAATAGATGCAACAACAAATCAATGCTATTTTGATGAAAATCCTTTGATTCGGAAAAATATTTGCTTAAATCGATTTTGGACTACAAACATGTATTTGCATGAAAGTCTCTGCCCTGAGTATTACAATTGAACGTTACAATAAAACATAAAAAACAAAACCGAAACACATTAAAATTACTGATGCATAATCATAAAAATATATGTAATTCATACTTTACTTTATTCGTAATTTACATACTATTCATACATACAATTACATTACATTTATGATCATCTTTACGATGATAATAGAAATGATTTAATTCTCATAATGTTGACCATTAAAGCTTAAACTCAATATAAGATGACTCTATTATGAAATGTGCATAGTTTTCAGAAGCGCATCAAAAAAAATGAGATTGGGGTAGTTATGGGCAGCTTTGCATAATATATGACTATGAATTCTGGATGTTATAAAGTCAATAATTTAATTCAATATCCATTTATCTGCACTCAAAGACAAAAGTTAGTAGAAAAATTAGTAACACGTTTTAAATCCGAATTTACAGGTATTGCACAGAAAAAATTATTGCCAATAAAATAACAATTAAAATTATGTTTGATTCCAAACTTACTTTTAATTAAAAGTTTAATAATATCTATTAAATTTTTATTTGAAAATGAATTTGGTGCAAAATACAATAAAAATTTCTTCATATTACAGTTTCATTGGACGAAAGTCTATGAAACACTGTCATATTTATTAAGTTTTTATAATTAGTTATGATGAAACTTTTCATAGCTATTTATGAAATATGCTTCATAAGTTCTTTGAAAATTACCCATATCTTGAAAAGCGAAAGAGATATGGTACTCTAGTGGAGTACTAATAAATATGATGAAGCTTTTCCTTTGAGTGTACAAAGCCAACAAATTGAAAAATGACAAAATTTTATAAAATGGCAAAAAATTTTAAAACTCGCAAAATTTAACAAAAAAAAAAATCGCCAAAAAATTTACTAACTAAAAAAATTTATAAAAATCTACAAAACTTAATAAATCGCCAAAAAAAAATAAGAAATATCGCCAAACAAAAAAATTTACAAATCGCCAAATTTGAAAAAAAACATCAAGAAAATTGGAAAAAATCGCCAAAATTTACAAAATTACTTCATTTATCTTCTAATTCAGGGTAGCCTTCATTAAATTGACCACAAATACTAAGAAATTTTGAAAGAAAAAAAATTTACTAAATATTTTGTGAAGACCTATTTCGTTTAACGTGGACTGTTTGGAAGCGAGAAAGTGTCAAAATCAAAATATCATACAATTTCAAAAAAATACTTATTTTTACTTCTCTGCTGCGTAAGACGTATATGTACGTTTTTTCAAAACTCTATCCTGTTGCTTAAGACGTATAAATACGTCCTGCTCGACGCAATAAGCTCAGATTTTTTAAATCTTGACTACACTCATAAGAAAAAATTTAGTTCAAAAGTCTGTTGAAAGGGTGCAATACAGCGTTCTTAGTTTTTTGTTTTTATATAAATCGAGCTTATTTTTTTGTTATTTTTATTAATTTACAAAAACAAAGCAAATTCATTATTTTTGCTAGGTTGATACATGTATTTCGATCTGGCAAGAGATCTCATCAGAACCCGAAGAATAGGCAGAGCTTTAAAAAAAAAACCTATTCATCATCAATTTTGATCCATTCATTTGAGCTTATTTTTTATGCTGTTGTTTTTAAAATCAGTTATTTAGCTAAAGTTATTAGTTATCTCATTTTATCTCAAGAACAAATTTCAACAGTTTTTGAACGAGTTTTTCGACCTTAAATTTAGTAACTCGTGACTCTCAAATTTATTTGTTCTAAAATTTAGGTCACCTAAATTTAGCAGACTGTGATGATCAACTTCATTGAAAAATATGCTGGTACAAACTCATGTACTATTTTCAGTTGTCGTAACTGAATTTTTAACTATTTCTACGGTCTTTTTTTCGAGTGTAAGCAGTTAAGTAGTTAAAAAAGGATAGTTTTCAAAACATATAAAAAAAAAATTTAAGTTGATTAACATTCTTGGTAATGAACTCATTCTTGGTAATGAACTCTAAAAATGGTTAATTTTTCTGTAAAATTATTGGTATTTCTGTAATTTTCACGGCCTTTTTTTATTAATAATGTTATAAAAACTATTACATATTTTACACTCGAAAAATATTTATATATACTAAGGAATTGATTACATATCGTTTAATTTACTCGTACTAACTAATTAAACCGTATGACGTCTTTCAGCGTGTAGACGATTATTTTCTTTATGCTGTGTTTTGTATCGCATTTGTATTATCCTAGAGCCAAAACTTTTGTTGTCATCGGCATAATATTGATAATTATCGACATGTGTTGTCACTTTCAAGAAAATTTTGTTTTTTAAGTTACGAGTACGTTTTATTACAATTGTAATTGAGGTAGTAGTGAGTTTTTATTTTGGTTTTTTTTTAAATGTTTTTATCATCAAACATGCCATTTTTATGTTGATATCGTATTGCCGCTTAATTTTTTAATGCTTTCATAGCCAAACACTACAAAATGATTGTTGTTAGGATTCGTAAAGAGTCATTGACTATTTAATGTCAACGTTTAGGGTAGAAGTGGGAGCTTTAACAAGTGTGGCTCAAACATCACCCCCCCCCCCCCCGCTCATTATCGCAAATGTAAGAGACATAATAAAAATGCTTAAATGTAAATTTGTTCAGTTTTTGATCATGTTTTATATTTCAAAATTTCAGGGGTTTACTATACAGGTCGCTACTACCAGACACATTTTAGGGTTTTTAGAAGGGTTCAAGAAATATATGAAAGTAATTATATTCTGTGATAACTTGATCAATTGGTGTATTAAAAAACATATCTGTTGATTTCAATAAAAAAATCCGATGGGGGTTTTGCAAATAGATTTGGAAAAGTGTGAAAAAGTTATGGTTTTGTGGGAGTGGTTGCACCTGGGGTACATTCACCAGCCTGCAGTTGATTCACAAATGGTAAATGTTCGCCAAAGAAAATATATACAGTGAAACCTACCAATAACGGACACATACCCCTAATGAACAATTTTGGTGCAGAGGAATCATCAAATCAAACTTGGATTAAAGTGGCATCTCATTTCCGCTGTCTTTTCTAAACTAACGCAGACTCATAATTATAAAGAAATTATGTCCAAAACCAGCCTAAAAAGAGACGCTTTTAAAGTAAATCCAATTGTGCAGTGTGGCCCACGTGGTGGGCAGTTTAGCCGTTTTTGCTTGCTCTGAAAAACATTAAAAATATTATATACGGCGTAGAATTAATGGACATTTTATGCATTTGAGGCCCTATGCTCCTTATAGGAACGACGGGAATATATATATATATGCATTTTAATGAAAGCCAGAACTTTAAGATAAAAAAAAATTTCAAAAAAAGTATTGGTTTGTACAGCGCTTCAAACAAAAAAATGTGGTTAATGGTCCCCAGTCTATCCTAAATCATCATAACATGGATTAGAGTTTTATTAAGTAAATACACGCGGGAAGTATAACTACACCCATGGAACTTCTGCTTTAAAAATATGTTTGGGTTGTAATACAGTTTCTTTATTTTTAATGTAAATGTCAGTCATTTGTAGAACAAATTAAATTTTTTACTAACCTTGTAGTTCATTTAAAAAAACAAACCACATCAAATGACTGTTTTATGATTTTACATTCAGTTTTTACAGTAGTTTTTTGTTATTTAAAAAAATAAATGTTTGTTTATTTTTTTACTACCATGTGGTTAATTTTCACTACAATTGTTAGTAATTTTTTGAACATTAAAAAACAAATGACAATGTTAGTTCAATTTACTGTAATGTAAGTCGTCCTTTCTTCAAATGAAATTTCATTTGTTTTCAACTACATTTGCAGTGGTCTTTACCTACATAGTATTCTAAGAGTAGAAATTTAGTTTAAAACTAAGAATAGTAGTATTTTTTGTTTAAATAACAGATTTTTTAGTTATTTCACACTTTTTTAAAACTCTTTCTTTTAATAAAAATTTAACCAGCTCACCTTTTAGCATATTTTAGCAAACCGTGTCTGTAATTATTAGTAAATTGAAAGTAGTAGGAAAAATTAGTGTATTTTCCAAAAATTTTGTATAATTTTAGTATACAAAATTTTTGCAGGATCATTTTCAAGTTATTTTTAATAGCTTTCATTATTTTTATGAGGCTGCCAGTAATGCATAACTCATTACTTTTGGGAAATTTCATACAACAAAGTTAGAATTAAAATATAAAGGTTAATAGGTCCAAACATTCCGCTTTAGATTAATAGACTTATTATTTGTTAAAGTGTATTTTTTTGGCTGGGTAAAAATAAGAATACGATAATTTTTTGAAAAATATTCAGTCATTTTGTAGAAAAGATGACAAAATGTGAATGTATTCAATATAAATGTCTCAGGGCACCCGTAAAGCAAACTTTTGATAATATCCGTTGCTCTAAAACAGGGGTGCCCAAGGCCTATGCGCTTGGTGCTCATTTGTTTTTGTAAAAACACTTAGCTATAGGCTGTGTGTTTTAATACACATATAGAGCGCTCAGCACTAGCAATACAAAATACACAAACAACTTTGTCTTATTAGTTTTTTTGTCGTTCTTCACTGTATACACGCAAGCGCAAAGCAACAACACTTTCGTATGCTTTGCTGGTAAACATTGAAATATTTTTTTCTTTTTTCTTTGTATGTATTGGTTTTTACAACAAAAAATATTGAATAAAAATTAGTTTTTCTTTAAATGTATTGGTGTTTGCTCTTCCATAAGGAACTTTTTGAGCACTCCTGCTCTAAAACGATCAATTTCATTTGGAATACTTTCTTCAAATATACATCAATGTCTAAGCATTACTTTTAGCCAATT